>PVJO010005086.1:0-102319 GCA_004026905.1 Hystrix cristata | reverse complement strand
GTTGAGTATGGGATTCTTGGAGGAAAATTCTCTTCTGAAGTACCCTGAAGATACTATCCTCTAGCCTGTACCCTTGACAACCACCACTGCTGATGAGGAGTCTGTTTTCAGTCCAGTTGTCATTCCTTTGTGGTGCTCATTTCAGCCTGGTACTTTTAAGATAGCTGTGTTAATTAGCTCTCCGTCACTGTAACAAAATGCATGAGAAACCCAACTTAAAAGGAAGAAAGGTTTATTTTGGCTCATGGTTTCAGAGGTTTCAGTACATGGTCACTCGGTTTTGTTCTTTCTGGGCCTGCAGTAAGACAGAAACATTATGGTGGAAGGGCATAGTGAAAAAAAGCTGCTCACCTCCTGGTGGCCAGGAAGCTGAGACAGAAGATGAAGCAGTTAGGGACAAAACATAACCTTCAAGGGTATGGCCCCTGGGGATGTCTTTCCTTCAATTAGGCTCTACCTCCTAAAATTTCCACCACTTACCAATAACTCATTAAGCTATGAATTCATCAATGGATTAATCCATTCATGATATCAGAGCCCTCAGGATCCAATCACCTCCAAAAGCCCCACCTCTGAACATGGCTGCATTGGGGACCAAGCCTTCAGCACATGAGCTTTTGGGGGACATTAACTCAGATGCAAATCATAACAATAGCATTTTTGTCTTTAATGTTGTGTAGTTTTACCATGATGTGCATTTCTTCTAAATTTATCCTTCTTAGGACTCAGTGTGCATTGTCAATGTGCAGATTTATTTCCTAGTTCTGGAAATTTGTCAGTAATTAAGTCTTGAATTTTTCCTATTTTCACCTAATAGGAACTCCTGTTTTATGTATGTTAATCCTTCTTGGCCCTTCTCATTCTGATCTCCAAGAGTCTTAGCCTCTCATTTTTTTGTTATTGTTTTTACACTTCTGTGCTGCCTTTCATGAAACTCATTCAGATGTCTTTTTCTGGTTTTCTAATTCTTCTTTCAGCTACAACTAATGTTCTGTACAATCCATATACTGAGTATTTATTTTATATTGCAGTAAAGGTGTTTTTGAAAGACTATTGTTTTCTTTTGAAATCTGTTATTTTTAAATATTTTTGTTGACTTCAGCTCTCTCCCTTCCTTCCTTTCTTCTCTCTTTCTTTCTTTCCTTTCTTCTCTTTCTTCCTTCCTTCCTTCCTTCCTTCCTTCTTTTCTTTCTTTCTTTCTTTCTTTCTTTCTTTCTTTCTTTCTTTCTTTCTTTCTTTCTTTCTTCCTTCCTTCCTTCCTTCCTTCCTTCCTTCCTTCCTTCTTTCCTTTCTTCCTTTCCTTATACTAAGGATTGAACACAGAGCTTTTGCACTGAACTACATCCCTAGTCCTTTTTTCTTTTGAGACAAGGTCTCAATAATTTGCTAAGTTGCCCAGGCTGAGCTCAAACTTGGAATTCTTCTGTCTCTGTCTCCTAGAGTGCCCCTTTCTGCTTTTTGAATAATTTTAAGTATACTTATTAATTGATCTTTTTCAAATTTTTCTCATATCTCTAGATCTAAGCATTCCTGCTGATATAGTCATTTGTTTTCTTGGATCATTCATAATTACTGTAATTATCCGTGTCCTGGATATTAAATCCAGGGTCTTCACATTAAGCTACATCTCCAGTCCTTTTTTTATTTTTTATTTTGAGATAGCATCTCACTAAGTTGCTTGGACTGAGCTCAGATGTGGGCTCCTTCTGCCTTAGTCTCCCAGTGCTGGGACTATAGGCATGTGCCACCACACCTGGCTTCATAATTAATTTTTATTGTGAGCTCATCTTCATCAAGGTTTGTTTCTTCCTGTGATAATTGGGCTGTGAAAGTGTCCAGTTAGAGTGGCTGGTAGTAAGTATTTTTCATGACCCTATTTCATTTTTATGTTAATTTTAATTTTTTTTTTTTTTTGGTACTGGGGATTGAATCCAGGGGTGTTCTACCACTGAGCTGTATCTTCAGGCCTTTAAAAAAGGTGCTTTTTTTTTGAGGGTCTTGTTAAATTGCCCAAGCTGGACTTGAACTTGTAATCCTCCTGCCTCACGCTCCTGAGTAGTGGGAACTATAGGCATGCACAACCACTCACACCCTAATTTTAATTTTTTTGAGACAGAGGCTCACTACGTTGCCCAGACTGGTCTTGAATTCCTAGGTTAAATTAATTCTCCTGCCTCTCCCTCCTGAATAGCTAGGACTACATGTGTGTGCTACTGTGCCTGGCTTAATGTTAATTTTTTAAATTTGGAACTCTAAAGTTGATGGATTGTGTAAATTCGAACCCCATGGTTATTTATTCTTCAGGCTAGGGTTTAGTTCCTCAAAGGTGACCTCTGTTTTTCCACATTGCCACAGAAGGATAGAAGGCATCTTTACCAGTCCCGTCTGTACAGGACAACCCTTCCAACCTTGGGCTTTAGGGCAAGGGGATCAGTTCCAGCTCACCACTTCAGGGAGTCCAGGAAACGTGCTCTGCCCTGATTCTGCAGCCTTTCCTGGTTTTTCTGGCCTAACACCCTGAGTGCCTTGTGAGCCCAGTGTGACCCTATTCATGCCCTGTTATGCATCTCCTTGATATTCACCATTTACCATCTCACAGCATCCCCTCTCCTGGCTCCAACCTCTCTGCTACAGTTATTCCCAGAACCCAGGTGGGGGTTTTATAATACAGAGCCTTTGGACAAGAACCCCAGATTCTGCCCAGGCTCTTCCGCCCAGGACTTTTCAGCACAGAACTGTAAAACAGGCCAGATGAGACCTGGAACTTCCTAGTCATGGGAACCAGGGCCTTGTGGTGTGTCTAGATCAGTGAGTCTTGACTTGGAACAGAGTTGCCCTCCCAGGGGATGTTTGGGACTGTCTGGAGACACTTGGGATCGTGGTAATTGGGTGGGAAATTGCTATCAACATCTACGGGATCCTGACCAGGGATGCAGTTAGATATCCTACAAAACAGCCCCAGCAATAGAATTATCTGACCCAAATGTCAATAGTACTTCTATCAAGGGAAGCTGAAGGCTGCTGCTTTTCCTCTTCACTAGTGGCTCCTAAATCCCTATGTCTCTGCCCTGGGAGGAGGGATAGGAAGCAGTCTGAGGCCCTGATCCCAGGGAATTCCCTGTTGGGAGGACGGAGGAGCCCCAGGAGTAACACAGGCTGAGAGACGGCTTGTAGGAAAGGTGATTCTCATTAGACCCAAAGGCCACCAGATTCCCAACTGCTCCCAGCAGCACACAGAGCCTCATCTGAGCCCATGAGCTAAGGTGCATCACAGTCCCACCCTACCTGCTCCCAAGGCCTCCTGCTCTGTTTGTCCCCAGAGCAGCCCACATGCACGTGCCAACCACACACACAGCCGTGTGATGTGGTGAGCAGGCCCCGTATGATGTGGGGAACCGGCGTGTGGTCGTTGGAGCAGGCCAAGCCCTCCTGGGCAGGGTGAGGACATATCTCTGGTGCCATCTTTCCTGTTCTGATAAGTAACTGATCTGTGGTTGTGGCAAGAAGGTCACCTCTGCCCAGGAAAGCTCAGGAGCAAACCACTTGTGACCGGTGGGAAGAGCCCGGGGTGGGGGCAGCGGGAAGTCTGCCTACCCTGGCCACCAGGCTGCTGGGGGCAGATTTCAGAAAAGGGAAGTGCTGAGCTGGGGCAGCACTTCCTGTGGTCGCCAGCAGTCAGGGCATCAGGGTTGGCAGGGCAAATCAGAGGGGTGGCTACCCTGCCCCAGGAGGGGGCGAGGTGAGCCTTCCTGACAGCAGGTCTGGGGCTGGAGGCCCCCTGCCAGGCACACTCAGCTGCTGTCCTTCATGGGTTGGGACTGGGGACCCTGGGAAGTAGAGTGGGTTATTCAAGTGCCAGTCAGACAGGGGTCCCTGGCTTGGGAGGCTTCCTGGGCTCCTCCCTGTCTTCAAAGTGAAATCCCCCTGACTTTGTGATTCTGTGATTCGCTCTTCCTTGGCCTCTGCCTCTCTGGCATCTGCTTATCAAGTTTCCTCTACAAAATTTTGGCTCCTTCTGCAGCTCTGAGCCCCAAGAGAGTGCCTTGCCCAGAGACCCTCAGCCCCCACCCTTTGGGGAGCCACAGTCTCTGCTCTGGAAGCCCCCTTCCTCCTCAAGGCCTGAGCCAGCCTTCCCAGCTCCTGCTGCTCCTCAGGTAGACAGACAGCTGTCTGTGCCCCTCTCTCTATTGTCAGGGAAGAGGCTGGGGCAGGAGCTTAGAAGCCAAAGGGCAAGCAGGTATTCTTCTCTCCATCTCCATTCAGCTCTGGCATCTCAGATCATGGCACAGACTCTGACCCCAGGGGACTGCCGAGTATGGGCGATCAACAAAGAGGAGACTGACTCTGCTTCATCCCCAGCCCTGAGCAGCAGGCCGGGTACAGGTGGGGGTCCTGGCTAACTGTAGATGCTCCCCAGGTCCCTGCCAGCTCCCCAGGGAAGCACAGATCATCTGCCGTCCCAGTCTTCTGCTCTAAGCCCAGTCCACGCCATCTCGATTGTCTAACCCCCTCAGATCCCACTGGGATCCCAAAGAACCCTGATGAACCAGCCAAGCCTTCTTTTCTCTGGTGAGCCCCCTTCTGCAAACCCCATGGACAGGGACCCTGACTTGATCCACCTCTCCCGACCTCCAGTCCCAGCCTGTGCCTCTTGAAGTTCTAAGGGTCTGGGCTTTCCGGGGGTGGTGAGGGGTGTGCACTGGGGAGGGAGTTGGGTTTGCTGCACTGGACCCCCCTGTTCCAGTTGTCAGGGGCAGAGTCAGCAAGACCACTCCCTGCGCTGCCCCACTGTGTGCAGGCCATCTCTGCCAGTGCCCTCCTTTTACACTCCTACCACCTCTCTTCACCTTGAGTCACTTCTTCTCTCCTTGTTTCTCCCTCAGTCTCTTCAGTAAGTTCCTGCAGCCCAGAAAGCCCCCCCTGCAGACATGCGTACATTTGTCAATCTGTCTGCTACTGTCCTGCCTTCTCTCTCCTCGTCTCTCTTTCCTATCACACTCTCCTGACCTCAGTCTTGTGTAATTCTGTTTCTGTCTTGCTCTCGTTCTCTTTCCCCTTCATTCTTATTCTCTCATCCTCCCTCTCATTTTCTCTCTCTCCTCGTCTCTCTATTATTTCTTGTTCTTTCTCTCTCTCTCCATCACTCTCTTCCCATTCTCTTTCTCGGTCTCATTTCCGTCTCTTTGTCTCTGTCTCCCTCCCCACACCCTCTCTTTCCTTTCTCCCTCCCTGCCTGGGTCCCTGGCTCCCTCACTGTCTGCTGTCCAGCAGGCAGCTGGCCACAGGCCGGTGAAGACCTGCCAGCTATTTCTCAGTTGCCACGGCCCTCATCCCCCTATCAGTTGGAAGTGAATCAGAGATTAGGAAATGGGGTGGGGGGCCGGGGGTGTTATCGCCTAGTGCACACGGGGTTCTCAGCTAATCTCCAGCAGCCCCGGGTTCGAGAGGAAATGCAGTTGCAACACCAAGCCCTACTTACCGTCACTGTCACGTCCGTGGCGAGGTTGGGGGAGACGGGGGCCTGAGGTTGAAGAGCACAGGGCAAGGACGGAGGGCCGGCCTGAGCCCATTGTAGACATGTGCACAGCCGTACGTACACACTCGGACACCTGTGTGCACACCCATGCATACACACACGGGGGGCCTCCTCGGCCCTCACGGGTCCCTCCCAGCACAAGCTGTGCACCTCATTCTGCTATCGTCTTCCCTTGTCTGTATCCGTCTACAGCCCCCCCATGTTTTCTCAAGTCCCAGGTCACTTTACTCCTCACTGGGTGGCTGCGCTGGTCTTAGGGTGGGCCCCTGCAGCCCATTCTCCTCTTGGCAGATGGAGTATTCCTATCAAATGGCCACGTGATCATGTTACCCTCGTCTATCTCTCAGGATCCGCCCACGCTTGCCCCTGCAGACCCCAGAAACGTGTGTCTAGCTCCCACCTTGCCTTGCCCACACCTCCCACATCCGTCAGCTTCCTTAGCTCCTGCCACCTGCTCCTCCTACCAGTCTTCCGTGCCCCGCTGTGGCGCCTGTATTTCTCTCTGCCGGGAAGAATTTCCTCCATCACTCACCTGGTCACGCCCTGCATCCAGGGGCACTCAGCCTTCTGGCCCTTTCGTAGGATCATCTCAGATGCCCAGATGCCAAGCCATATAGGACCCCTTGTCTTGACTCTGGCTCTCTGTGCTCTGGCCTCAAAGCACAGGCCCCAGTGTCACTGTCATGACTATGCTGTAACACGTACAAATGCTCTTTACTGCCTCCTTCTCATGTGACCCCTGATGCAGGTCAGACGTGTCAGTGGCCCTGTCCTCTACTGTCTGTCTGGCCCACGGTCTGGCCACACTAGACAGTGGTTGAGGGCCCAGGTATACACATACCGTGTGACACAGAGGAGCCTGGGCCACACACAAAAACACACCTTATCCACAGACTATGCACAGAGTCTCCCATAGAAACAGACACTCAGACTCACAGACATGGGCACGCAAAGGGAAGTATCCAGAGAAGACACGTGACTGAGACACACATAAGTGGACTTTGTCTTCCGCCGCTCTGGGCTCCTTGCGTCTCATCAGCTGGAGGGCGCACTCGACCTTTCCCAGGTGGGCTCCCTGTCTGTGAGGGCCTCCTGAGCTCTGCCAGGCTTCATCCAGGCCACTATTCCCAGATGGCAGGGCTCCCACATGAAGTTCTCTGGGCTCCAGAGGTGATGAGGTATTCGGCTTAAAGAACAAAACAAATAAACAAAAAACCAAAGGCTTTTGCCCCAATCACAGCCCAAAGTAGCCAGTGCCATGGATAACCCAGGGAGCGAGGTCTCAGTGCCCTCTTCTGTGACCGTATCAGGGAAAGTTCCAGTGCAGGGAAGGTTTGGAAGGGAACACGTGAGCTATGCCTTGGGGTTTTTCTCCTCAACGTTTTGCTTTCGGAGGTAGCATGAAAGTTTAGCCAGGTCAAGCCTTCTTCTCTCTGGCCCAAGGAGGCTGTACCTGGAAACAGCTACCTGGGCCTGGGAGTGGGGTAGTGGGCCCTGAGGAGGGCAGTGGGGCAATTTGGGCAGAACGTAGGGGGCAGGGGCAGGGCAGGGCCTGACAGCCCTCACCACAGAGTCCACGTCTGGCTTCCTTTGTGGAGCAGAGACTGGGCACGGTCTGAAGGGAGAAAGCAGACAGGGAAGACACAGAATTCCCTATAGTGGGGAGCAGAGCTCTGAGCCTTCGAGGCCACTTGTTATCCAGGCACCCACAGCAGCTTTAACCATCACTCACTGCAAGGGAGAAAAGCCACACTTTCCTCTTCGGTATTCTGTCATCTCTCTGAGTGTCCTCTCAGTCCTGGGTCGGCGAGAACCAAGCCCTGGGCCGAGGAGAGCTAGAGCCACACACGTTAGGCTCTAATACGTGGATGTGGTGAGAAGACACGAGGCGGCACCTCTGTGATCGTCTTGTCTTCACACAGAACGGAGGTCTTTTCTCTGGTAACCAGCCTTCTGAGTCTGAGCCAGCCAGACGCCACTTTCCCCAGCCAGAGTGCTGAAGAGTTCTTGGGCAGCCCTACTAGCGTCCAGGTCCTTCTCTCTTGGTCTCCAGATTTCTCCAGAAGGCCTCGGCCTTGCCCTTTCTTTGCACCTCTCTTTAGAAAGGGGCTGATGGGAACGAGGTACTTTGAGCAAATGCAGGAAGAGTTTCTGCAGCACCCATGTCCCCAGCACTTGGGGTTTCCTCGTCCTCCCCAGGGCGCTGGCAACAGGCCGGGTTTGTCTTGGATGGAAATACTGAAGACTCCTTGGCTGATCAGAGAAATGTGAGAACAGAGCTGGGAAAATCGGCCGTTTTTGTGGTTTGGGGGTTTGAAGCAAGTTTCACAACTGATCTCCTAGAACAGGGTCCGGTCAGATGTGCTCCCGCCGGCCGCGCTGTTTCCCTGTTGACTCTGGGGCTGACCGCTCGCCCGCCTGCTGGGCCCGGGCGGGGGCTTTGTCAACCACCCCACTGCATTCCCCGCTGACTTCTTTGGGGGACAATCTCAGACAGCTGAGAAGGTTGTGCTTTTTTTTTGGCGGATTCTGGTGGCTTCTGCCTCAACCTTCAGCCTGGAGAGGGAGAGTCGCCCACCCGGCATCCTTCCATTCCCATCCTGGAAATCTTTCTCAGATGCCACTGGGGCAGCTGTACCCCGTAAAGGCTTTACTTGGGTGGAGGAAGTCCTCTGTGGTCCTAACCTTACACTAACTTGCAGAATGTTCTTGGGAGAATTGCTCTGGGGGCTCGTGGAGAGAGGAGGGACCTCAGGGAGGCCACACGGCTCCCACACAGATCTTTCCTGCCTCCCCTGTAGACAGCTGTGGTGGTGAGGGGGTTCTCAAGTGCCAGCCCTACCCCTGAGTGGACCGGCCCCCAGCCTGTCCTTCCACCCTGGGAAGTCCCAACCTGCCTCAGGCCAGTTGGGGCAGAACTGAAATTGGTGACATGTGCCTCTCTGGCCCCTGGTCTCTGGATCCCACCCACTCACCCCTAGAGTCTTCCTGCAGGAACTTCCAAGCCAGGGAGGCGGACAGGCAAATGCTTTCCTTGAGTTTGAGCTGCTCTCCTGCCTTCTCTATACTCCAACTGGCCTGCCCGAGCCTTGGGGGAGCTGGAAACACCCATCTCTCGTGCTTGGAGGTATTCCGGGTGCTGCTGTGCCTCTACTCAGGAAGACAACGGGCTGAGGTCTCTGCACATTTCACAGATGCCTCATCTCTCACCCTACAACAGGAGGTGGGGAAAGGCACCAGACAAGGACATTTGGGGCCCAGGACACTATGGGAGGCAGTGGCCCCTGTGGGAAAGAGCCTCAGCTCTGGGCTCTGTTGAGGGGGCCAACACATTCCTGAATGTAGTTACCAAGTGATGGATGCCGGGAGCTAGGGACTGCCACACCTCTACAGCTGGGGAGTCAGCCCGGGCTGCAGGACAAGTATCATGACAGACTCATAGCCAGGAAGCTGGCTTTGGAGTGTTTTGTTAGGGGATGGCTTGGTCGATTGATCACACAGATATGGTGGGACAAGGAAGGGCAGTCAGCTCTGTGGATCCCACATGGTGACTCAGGGACCAGGGAGGGGGACATGGCCAGAGGCAAATACGGTGAACAGGAAAGTTCCCACAGTCCTGTCTCTCAGAGCAGAGACAGGACTGCTCTGAGAGACAACTAAACAAACCCTGATGGACAGTTAGCCAGTATCTGAGAACCTTCAGCAAATCTGCCCTTCAGGTGGGCATGTCTGGGGCACAGAAAGGACCATGGCATTGGGGGTGGGAAGATGGGCACAGATGCCCAGACACGGCTGCCAGTGTGGGGCCCAGGAAGGCTGAGGTGTCTGGGTACATCTGCTGAGTGTCTCCCTTCCCGTTCCCGATCCATACCCCCCCTTAGCTTCCTGTTTCTGTTTTGGGGCCACAAGAACTTCCTCTTCTCATTGCCCATCAAAATGGCTTCCTAGTCTCAATTGGAGGCTTAATGGAGGGCTGGTCACCCTGGCCCAAGGGATAGCTACAGAGGGAGGGGGCTCTGTGCCCCAGAGAGGGGACATCTGCTGGATATTGACGTGTGGCCCTTCCCAGCAAGACTTCTCCAGCTCCGCTGATAGAGGTGTGTGAGCACCTACCCAAGGTCACAGTGGGCCTGGGTCCTCCTGAAGTGACTTTGAACAGTCACTGTGTCCCTACAAAGGGGACCCGCCTTTTCTTCCTTCTTCCTCCTGAGCTTGCTGACACATGGTACAGGCAGTCCTAGGCAGTAGTACAGTGTCTGTGTGCGCGCGTACACACACACACACACACACACACACACACACACTCATACCCATGCCCTGAGCCTGTGAGTAGTCTATGGGAACAGAGCTGCAGCTTCCTGGGGTCATGGAAGACACAGGCTGCCTGGAAAGTGCACACCTGATGACTGCATTTACACATACTGGGCCCTGTGAGATGTGCACACACGTGTGAGTAGGTGTGTGTCTCTGGCCCAGTGTGCATCTGGGGACACTATCTCTCCTTCCGTGTCATGCTGTTCCCGGCCCTGAGCAGAGCTTCTTCCCCAGGTGGAGCTGGGTTGCAGAGTCCCCAGATCATGGAGAGAGCACAGAGGAGGTACTGGGCTTCCCTCACGCTGGCGACTCCTCAGGAGACACCTCAGGTGGGTAGAGGGCAAGCTCCGGCCTAGTGTACAGGAGAAGGGATGAACGCGGGAGGGTAGACAGAGCAGGTCTCAAGCTGCCACATCAAAGGGACCTTGATGTGCTGGAATCATGATATCTATCCCTAGGAGGGGCGGCCCCAGAAAGGCGCTGGTCAGGGATGGAGCTGAGGAGCTGGTCAACTCCTTCTCGGAGCTGGGCTCTTGGGTCAAGGTCAGGCTAGGCCTGGGACATGCGCCCCTCTTCCCCACGCTGTTGAGCAGTACTGGCTGAGCACTCTCTATGTGCCAGGCGCTGGACTAGGACTGATTCCTTTACTGCCTGGTGACCGTCATTGTCACAGATCACATGGTCAGGAGGTTGTGGTGCCAGGATCGAGAGCCGGTGGCCATACCACAGGGGGACACATCAAACCGTGGGCCTGGCTGGCTTCCGCAGGTGGACATCATGGGGTGTCTACAAAGCCTGGGGTCACCGGGTCCCACAGCCTGGCACCTGGCTTGTGCTTCCCACTTGCACTGAGGAAAGGTGTAGAGCAAACACTTGCCAACTGTTTACGCCAAGGTCTCGGGGCCATAATTAAGTTTCCTCCAATCAGACCCTTATCAGCTGGGTATCTTGAGCGGTCTCGAAGGGGAAACATCCCGGAGCACCTAACGAAGGAAAGTTGGACAGGTTTTGAGACTTTTTTAAACCCTGAAGAATAGGCCTTTGTTGCCAGCTCCCCCCTGCCTGTGGCAGCCTGCCTTCGCTCTGGACTCCATCAGCTTCCCTGGGGCTAGGGGCAGGACCAGGCGGCCCCAGCCCTGGCAGCATCCCCCTGAAGGCCCCCGCCCACCAGCCGGCTCCTCCAATTCCAATGGCACCCCCAGCTGTGGGCTGGGCCCCAGGAGTGTGGTCCCGAAGGCTCCCCCTCCTTTGCCATACTCAATGCCCCACTTTCTCCTGCTCGATCCTGACATCCACCCTTGGCGGGCACCAATGCCAGGATGGAGCCAAACCTAACAGGGGTGGGGCTGGTGATGAAGGGTGATCTCTGACTGCCCAGAGTCCCCCATGACCTGGCTTCTCACCCTGCTACACACACACCAGGTTTAGGCCTGCCACCCTCTCTTAGCCTCTCTACCTTTGCTAAGGTTATTCCTGCCAACTAGAGCATTTGTCTCTGTTCCTTCCTCTGGCAAATTACTATTTAAATTTGAAGACTGGGCATCACTCCTTCTGGGAGCTGTCTGCAAGTTTCAGGCCAGATTCTCCATCACTCCTCTGTGTCCCTCAGCACAGTAGTCTGACCTTGGAGGGCAGACCTTGGGGATCAAGCCAGTCCCCTACCCGGCACAGGATAAGTAAGCACTCAGTTCCTATAAATTACAATAAAGGAAGAGAGAGCAGGGGACAGCCTTGTGACAAAGTGACAGAAAAGAAGCCTGGAATCTTCACTACCATTCTCTGAAGGAAGTGCCTTTCACTCCATTTTTTAAAAAAGGAAAGCTGAAGCTAGGAGTCATAGCTCACACCTATGATACCAGGATTCTGGGAGGCTGAGGCAGGAGGATCACAAGTTCAAGCCCAGTCTGGGCAACTTAGTCACTTGGCAAGACCCTGTCTCAAAATAAAAATGAAAAGGACTGGAGGTATAAGATATAGCTCTGTGTGAAGACCCTGGGTTCAAGCCCCCATATTAGAAAAAAAAAAAAAAAGGGAAAACTGAGTCCTAGAAGCACAGACGACTTGTTCATAGCCAATTAGATGGAGAGTCTGGGACAGCAGGCAGTAAACCCTCTCTGAAGAACCAGATGGTCCATATTTGTTAGGCTTTGTAAATCATGTGATCATAATTGCAGCTATTCAAATTCCATTGCAGGGAAAGCAGATATCAACAATCTGTAAATAAATGTATGTGGCTGTATTCCAATAAAACTTTATTGATGGACACTGAAATGTGAATTTCATACCGTTTTCGTAAGTCACAAAATATTTCTTTTTCTCTTTGCCCAACACAAGGGTAGGTAGGATTTGGCCTGGAGATTGTCACTGGCAACCTTGATCCAGGGGGAACTGAGTAAATTTCCCCTCCTTGTTGGGACCTCCTGCACAGTCCTCCCTCGGGCCTCTAGCAGCTGCTGTACAGAGAATGGAGAAGTAGAAGTCCTGTCCCTCAAACATGGTGCATGTGTAACAAATGAACTAATTAATCTGCTGTCTAAGTGACTGACTGGTTAACTCAGCCTGATTTCCTGGGTTGAGTTACCTCTTCCCATCTCTGGGATCCTTTAGACACGAGTGGCCCCTTGTCCTCTGACCTACCTCACTGACCTCTGGCCCTTGGTGAGAACCCCCAGAGAAGCCCGCAGTGTCTGTGGCACTGCCGGGGTGTCCTGGCCTGCAGCCTGCTCTGGCTGGCAGACGAGTTGGGTGCAACCTCAGGGCTGGGTGTCGGAGGGAGAGGGCTTTGGAGCAGAGAAGGGGGCTTAGCTGCACCCAGGGTTTAGGAGAGGATTGGCCAGGCAGATAGGGGAGACACTTCAGGCAGAATGTCTGAGACAAAAGTGCAGAAGCAAGAGCTGCCAAAATGCAGCTCTGGGTTTCCCATACACCCAGCAAATTAGATCCAGGAGTTCCTCCCGGTACAGGGCAGGAAGCAGACGGAGCAGAACCTGACCCCACCAGGAGCACAGTGTAGGTCCAACTCCCGATCTTAACATGGATCAGCAGGATCTGCCTGAATTGCATGAGCCAGGAAGATCCCGGACTCTCCAGTATTCCACATGTAGATCTTCCCCATAAACCTGACACAGGGCCCACTCTTATTTCAGACTCATGCAGTTAGATTCAGCGTCGCCTTCTCTTGGTCATTCATTCACTCAATGAACACTGGCAGACTAGCAAATACTTGAGAGACAGATTCTTTCTAGGTCGAGGATGAAACAGACATGCTCCTTGTCCTTATGGAGCAAGGAAGACAGGTGGGAGCCATGTAAGCGAGGCCAACAGCAGGGCCATTTCAGAGAGCAAGAAGAGCTGGTTACCCGGCAGTGACCTGGGGACACTTCAGGAGGGTTTCCCTGGGGAAGAGGTAGTAAAGTCAAAACCTGAGCTGGGAAAGGGCCAGCCCAAGGCAGATGCTGAGGCAGCCTCAGCTGCAAAGTCCCAGTGGAAGGAGCCGGCTTCTTGAGGGACAGAATGAAGCCATAGGAGGCCCAGAGAGGGACAGAGTGGCACTCATGGAGGAGGGGTGGGTGACCAGGAGCTGACAAGATGCTGGGGCTAGAAAGCCTTTGGGGCTGCACCAGGAGTGTGACCCTTGTTGCTGCCCAAGCAGCCGAGGGTGGAAGCCACAGAGGGTTAGGTACCTGTCCTTGCCAGTGGCTGGTGTGGGGATGGGCAACTAGGTCCTATGGGGAGCTGGGGGCCAGGTCTCTTGCTGGCATGGGAGCGTTAGGTGCATAGGCCGTGGGTGGTGGGCAGGCCCCGAGATTGCTGCTCTTGGCCTGGCTCTGGCATGGGCTGGGCGTGCGGCCGCGGGGGAGCTAAGTGTGGGCATGTCTGGGGCTGCCTGCCCGCCACCCTGGAGATGGGAGCTCGGGGCAAGCTGGCTCCCTAGGGCCTGGCTCTCAGGTGGTGGTGGGAGAGCCAGGAAGATGAGACAGGTCACAGGGTGGCAGGGACCTTCCAGGGCCCTGAATCCAGCCCAGAGGCCAGAGAACTAATTTCCCAAATAGGCCTTTGTCCATTCAGCCAACCACTCTACAGGCAGAGGCCTACTGTGTGCGCAATGCAGCCCCCAAACCAGGGGGCATTTAGCCAGGAAGATGAACAGGAAACGAGCGACTGTGTCTGGTCCAAGGCTAACCCTGAGATGGGTGCCCTTCTTGTAGCACAGCCAGGGCCACCTACAGTTCCAGCCCAGCCTGGTCAGGCCTTGCAGGAGGCCAAGTGCAGGTGTATTTCCTGAATGGCACCAGGATATCCTGGCGGGAGTTTGGCCCCAAAGACAGAAGCTGGCACGGTGAGGGTCAAGGGCTTGGTTCTGGTCTCAGACTTCCTGGAAGTACCAGAAGGTAGACTCCTGGGGGCTGGGTGGCTGATCACAAGGGAGGCCACCAAGCACCATAAATTCCCTGGGGAGGCCGAGTAGAGTGTGCGTGTGGGTGAGTCTGCATGTGGAGAGGCACAGGCAAGCCTGTCCTCCACGATGGCTGCTTGGGGTAGGAAGGCCGCCTGTGCATATCTGTGTCTGCGTGTGCACAGGTGTACTGTTGGAACACATGTGCTTATGTATTTGCACATGTGTGTGCATGCCGGTGTCTAAGCATGCTAGTGTGCCTATGCATGTGTCTGTGTGCACACAGATGACTACAAGTGTGAGTGGCTGAGTGACTGTGTGCACGCAACTCTTTCTGGCTTATGTTCCTGTGGCTGGGGCTTCCAAGCTGAGGCCTGCAGCCTGGGTTCCTGTCCCCCGCCTTCCTCCTCCTCCTGGGCAAGTGTTGACTCAGGGAGGGGCAGCAGCCCAGTTCAGGATTTCCTGGTCAGGCAGAAGTGGTACCTTGAAAAGGGAACAATTATGTCCTAAGTGGATCCTGAGGATCTGCCCAAGTGGAGACTGCCATAGGCAAATGTGTAGTCCTGATTGGCTGTCAAAGGCAGCCACAGACAGCCTTTGCTCCTGAGCAAGACCTTGGGACATGTCCTGGAGCCTTTTCTTGACACTCCTTTCCCAGGCTGAGGATTCAGGGACAGTACTCCCTACTCAGAAGGCACTGCATGTGCACAAAGAGGCTGCAAACACACCCAGGCACTGGCTATCGTGGCCTCCCCCAACTAGGCAGCTGCAGGGTTAAGGCTTTGACCCCATCCTCCATGAAAACGAAACCGGGAAGAGGCTGATGGCTTGTGGAACAAAGGGTCAGTGAAAAGCCCCAGCAGAGCACTGCCACATGTGGGGGCCATCTGGAAGTGCTGCGGGGCTCAGGAGTGGGTGCTCAGGGGCTGTGCCCACCTGCTGACTCAATATCTGAGCCACAACCAGGTCCCCTTAGTGGCACCACTGCCCCTTCTGAAGGATGCTAGGTGAATCCAGGATGCAGAGATAGCAGCCACTCTCTGTGTAAACACTGAGCCTCCCCCCTCACCCACCTGCCCCTGGCGTGGCCCCACGTCTTGGGTCAGGCCGAGGGCAAGGCTGCCTGAGCCTGGGAGCCTGGAGGAGGGCAGAATCCAGAAATGGTGGGCAGTGGCGTGGTCACCGTGTCCATGTCCCTGTGCTCCACCTTCTCCAGCCTGCCAGTGGGGGTCTAGTTTGCAGGATGGCGTGAGGACTTGCAGCCTTGAATTCTGCCACTCTGGAGGTGCTGTCCTAGGGTGTGGAACACCTGACTCGGCCCATCTTGGGGGACGGGGTAGGAACACACCTCTGATGGCACAGAGAGGTCCTGTCCCTGAACGAGGCTCGGGGGGTCGCCGGAGTACCTGTAGCTCAGAGTTTGGTGAGCTCAGGCCCAGGATGCCTGTCTCTTGCAGATAGATACCCAACCTGGATCCTGCCACCAAATCTGTCTCATGCCAGTAAAACAGGCATCATCCCGACCCCTGGCATCACTGTGGCTCTTCTGAATAAGGTCCTAGAAGCTAAGCTATGGGAGGCAAGCACGTTTTGCCTGCCTTGGTAACCCCAGGAGCCTGGTATATGCCCTTCTCAGTTGGGGAGGGGGCTGCACAGTCAGGGCCTTCTGAAACTCTCAAGGGCCACCCTGTGCAGCGTGGCATTAGGGGTGGCACCTGGGCTCCGGGCTCTGGCCCATACCACACCAGGCATCCACAAGCAGGGTGAGCCGTTAATAATTAACCCTGAGCCTGGGCCTTGACCTCGGGGGCCTCTGAGTAAACAGGCCTTTCTGGCCAAGCGTCCACAGCCTGCCAGAGCCCGCCGGGCCTCTCCAGGCCTCTCTGCCCCTTGACCTCCTGTGCTCCTGGGCCAGCTCCCTCCCCCTCCTCAGTCGCTGAGCTGCAGCCCTGGCCTCTCTGACTCCCACCCTGGAGCAGCCTGCCACTCAGTCCCAGCCCTGGTCTCAGGCCTCTTCCCTTTGCATCTTTCTGCCTATTTGACCTTCAATGTGGGCTCCTTCTTTCTGAGCTGGGTTTTGCCAATTCAGGTACTTCAAGGCCTGTCAGTGCTGAACTTTGCAGCCAGGACAGGGCTCGATGTGATTCTTGTGGATGCTGATGTTTGGGACTTGCTGTGGCATCAGTGACATCGCAGACTGAAGAGTCAGACTCTCAAGGGCAGGCCAGGAAGGTCGTCTCAGCGTGCAGTTCTGACTGCACTGAGGGGTCAGTGGGCATGGGCACGGTCAGCACTCTGTTTAGGAGGCCTGTGTTCTACTTCTGACTCTGGCCCAACCGATCGTGCATCCCCTGACCAGTGCCCCGGGCCTCAGTTTCCCCATTTGTAAGATAAAAGAATTCTAGACTCCACATTGATTTGGAATGAGGAAGGATAAGCATAAGTTCCCACCCCATCCGGCACAGGGACACCTGGGTGGACCTCCAAGGTCCTGGCTGGGGGGGAAACATCCTTCTTCTGGGGCAGCCCCTGGCATGACGTTGGAAAACCAGCCCTCCCTCAGACCACGTGGTTCTGGTGGTGCTGCCTGAGCCCTGGGTTTGGGACGTGGGTCATGTGCCCCAGATCTGGCCAATGGCTATCGGCCCTGAGACTTTCACTGGAAATATTAAGAAGCATTGTTTTCTGGGGTGGGGGGTGCAAAGCAGAAGAGTACAAGTCAAGCAACTTTCTTGCTGGGAGCCTGTCTGGAGAGCAAGGAGGAAAAAGGGAAGTAGAACTGAGAGATGGACATAGAGTTAGACAACTGAGGCCCAGCTATGCCTGAGCCAGTACCATCTAGATGTTTTCCATCGCCAAGAGGTAGCGAAGTATTTTTCTGTTCAAACTGGTGCTCACTGGATCGTCCCTGGTTTGCACATTCTCATACCCAACTCAGACCATGCAGAGGCAGACACCACAGTGCAGAGGCCACAGGTGCACCACTGCTGAACATCTGCATGGAAAATATTTGTGAAGATCGAGGCTGGTGGGGAAACCCACCTGGCTACAGGAGGGGGTTGAGGGAAGAATTGGTGACCATACAGGAAGAACTGAGCCTGCCTAGGTAGTGACAGGAAGAGAACTTGAGTTAGTAATCTGGGCCCTTTGGAGACATTGTGGCTTCTAAATAAGGGGATGATGAGCAAATGGTGGGTGAGGCTGACAGGCTGAAGCTCACTGATGAGGGCACAGGTGTGAATGTTTGTGTATGCGTATACACACACACACACACACACACACACACACACACACACGCATTGAGCTTTGCAGGCAAGACATTCTGCAGCCCGCTCCGGGGGCACTTTGGGTTGCTTCCCATCGCAGAGGCCTGAAGCAGGACCCGCAGGTCTGTGGGCACACGGCCTCTGCTCAGTCAGGCCCTCCCATCACTGTGTGGTCCCTGGGAGCTGAGGATTGCTTCCTATGCTCCCCTGAGCGGTAGGAAGGTCACCTGGGCCTTCTGCAGGACCAGGAGAACCAGGCCTACTGGGACCCTCCACCCCACCGAGGCTCCCATGGAGCCTGGGGCCAGGCTCAGGCAAAGGCCTCTTCTGGTGCCCTCTCTCGCCAGAATGGGCCTTATGACTCTGGTAATGGATGGTCCTAGATGCAAATGACTTCAGAAATTCTGCACACCCTTGTGTACATGTGGGCATACACACATGGGCATAGAAACACCACTCACAAATGCAGCTGTCTTGTGTGAGCCCCAGTAGGAGTGTGGGGGCCTCTGTGTGGCAGAGGGCAAGGGCCATAAACAGGCAGGGCTAGAGGCAGCCCTTGGCCCTCCCAGGAATGCCCCACCCTACTGTTCCAGCCTGGTTCCTGCCCAGTTCCTGGGGTTCTGGCCCAGGACAAGCTCTTTGCCAGCAGTGGGACCAGCTGGATCGGGTGTCTGGAGACTTCCCTTGGGGTCCCTGCTGTGTCTGCTCCATTTTCCCCAGGCTGTTCCTCTGATGCCGGTGTTTTCTGCTCTTCCTCTTCACTTTTCCTTCCCTTTCCCCCTACTGAGTCCATCATGTGTCTCCCTGAGGGGCAGCTCAGGAGAGGCCCAGGGCTCAGGCCCCTCACTGGGTGACTGGGCCCAGCCCTCATCTTTCTGCTGCTCCCTGTCCTGCTTCCAGAGCCAACCTGCCCTTTGTCCTGGAGCACAGCACCCCAGAGGCTGCTGGCCTGGCCTCCGCCCTCGGCCTCTGCAGCGCCTCCCGGAGTCTGGCCAGCGAGTTGGCCCTTGGAGAGGTCATAGGACCGGGACACATGACCTGGCCCCAGGTGGAATCCTAACCCTGGCTCCAGCCCCAAAGCCCCACCAGCCAGGTTCTATCTGTCCCCAGGTCAGAGCAGGAGGTAGGTAAAGCAGGATGTAGAGGCCCCATCAGAACTGGTGCAACCTGTGATGAGGTGGGATGAAGGTGCTGAGCCCTGTCATCCCCCTTGAAAATAAGGTTCAAGGAAGACCCTGCCTGGGAATAGGGAGCAAGAAACCAGGACCATCTGACAGCTGGTGCTGTTGGCCAGCGGGAGCAGACATGGGATCAGGGGTTGGGGAGGGGTAGCCACTAGCCGAGTCAGCACTTCCAACGCTTTTGCTGTCACTGCTACCACAATCCCAGCCAGAGCCTGCTGGTGCCACTTCTAGAGTCCCCACCTGGGCTAGACCAAAAAGAGGGAGAGGCTCAAAGCAGCCAACCTCTGTCCCATCAAATACCTGGAAGAGGGCTTGTTCTCACCGTACTTGTTAGACCAGAAGTCACATGGCCAGGGCCAGCCTTGCCACTCCTGGAAGATGCTACCTGCCAAGAGACGCCTGACTTCACATCCCAGAAACCAGGGAAAGGCGAGGCTTCTGACTACCAATGAATAGGATGGTGTTCAAGTTAGGAGCCCAAAAACAAGCCCTCGAGCTGGGCATGGTGGCACATGCCTGTCATTCTAGCATCTGTGGAGGCTGAGGCAGGAGGATCACAAATTCAAACCGAGCCTTGGCAACTTTGTAGGGCCTGTCTCGAAAAAGAAGAAAGGGGGTGCTAGAGGTGTTGCTCACTGCAAAGGCCCTGAGTTCGATTCCCCAGTACTGCCCCCCACCAAGCCTCATGGGCCCAGTGCTACTAGTTGCTATGTGAAATGACTCTGGGCAGTGTCGTCTCATAGATGGGCAGAAGGAGCAGCCATTAGGATGATGTCAGGCTGCCTGGGTAAGCGTCTGCCCAAGTGTCTGACTACTGTTTTCCAGCCACCAAGCCTCAGCTGATATCTGGGAAAGATTCACTTCCTGTGCTGTAAGCATTCAAAGGCACTAGTATAAGGAGGAGTCCAGACTACTGCCCAGCACACACCTAACTCTCAGCATAGCTGCTGGCCCTGTTCAGGCCAGCAGGGCTGTGAAGGTTGGAGAATCCAGGTCATTTCTATAGACCTGGGCAGGATCTGTTGCTGGCCAAAGGGAATAATCATGGTGGAATTTCCCCACTCTTTCCAGCTGTCAGGGTCCTCAAGGCATCAGTGTGCACTTACACACACACACACACACACACACACACGCACGCACGCCTGGCTTGGCTGCCAGAGATCACCTGCTGGAAAACCAAAAGCTACCTCTTCAAAATAATGATTAAGAATTGTCATTGATTATTCAAACCGAAACTCCCTGAACTCCTCTCTAGGGTACTCAGCTCCACTGCAGCCCGTGGGTGAAAAGCTCTTACCATAGTGGAAAAAAATGTTCTGCCGAAACAGAAGTCTTCCTCAGTTTAGCTGAGTCATTTTCTTGTGGTTAAGGAAGTCCGGGTCCCCTCCGGCCCTTCCCCTAATGCCCATGGCAGCCAGCTTGGGGGACCCCAATCCACATTGCCTCTTGGTAGGAGGAATGACTCCCCCAGTTCCCTGCCATATCTTCCCAGCAGATGCCCTGCCCGTTAGACACCTGACTGTTTCGGGGCTCTTCCCACAGCTGCTTTCTGTTCCCAGGTGGGAGTCCAGTGCTCTGGACAGCCAGCACCGAGGCACCTCCAGAGCGGGTCATGGGCTAGAGAGCAGAAGAACTGAAGTGGACCTGAGCAAATGTGGGCAGTTCCCACAAAACAGCCTGTAGGGCACAGACCCCTCTGGGTTGACACAGTGCCCCTGTGCCCCTAGCCTGGGTAGCTCTTAGCACACGTCAGGCACCAGGACTGCAACCCTTCAGTGTTCGGCAGCCTGGAGACCCCACAAAGGGCTAGTAGCTCAGCGTGGGCTCCCAGAGCATGGGTCAGGGATGGGGCTTCGGTCTCATCCTGGATCCCAGAAGCCCTAGCCTGTGAGCTGAGGCTGTGGCAGGCTCCTACCCAGGCGGGGCTCCCCGCTCATTGGAGGCTGGTGTTGGTGGGCGCCCCTGCCTGATCCCAAGCTGCCACCCCTGCCGGGGAAGCCCTTAGGAAGCTGGAGAAATGATGCGGGCCAGCCAACCGAGCGCCATGTGGAGGGCCTGAATGTGCCAAGCTGCAGGGAGGGGAGTTAGTTTTGTGGGTGGTGAGTACTCCAGAGATGGCTGAGCCATGTCCCAGAAACCAGTGACTTCTAGGGGGGTCTACCCACTCCAGTCCTCTGGCTGAGTTCTGGGCTTCCTACTGGGCTCCACCCCTGCACACAGTTGGTAGATCAGGCTTCTTGGCTGACATGGATGATGTGTGTCTGGTGCTGCTTCTGGCCTGAAAAATGGGGGTGCTGATTCTCCCGGCCCAGGACTGCTGGGAAAATGCAAGGGATGGAAGAATCTGAGAAAAGCAAGAGGCCAAGTCTCAGGGTATGTGGGGGGATAAAAGCACTCATGGATTGGGGGAATTGAAGGACCCTGCGCTTCACTTGTAGGGTCTCATGGTGGTGGGACTTACCTGCTCTGCTGGGCAGGAGCAGTACAACAACAAGGGATGGGAGCATGTCGCGGATCTGCAAAGCAGGCCACCTTGCAGATCTTTCCTTGGCCCAGAGTGCTAAGGATGGAAGCCACCAGCCTGACACTACCTGTGTCCCCAGGAGTCCCCTAGAGACACTGTGAGACTAGGAGCAGGAAACAGCACTGTTGAGACTTCTACGTGACCCCCAAACCAGACAGCACAGGAGCATGGTGGGCAGATGCCAGGGAGGCCACCTTCCTGGAGGATCCCTGTACCCCATCTTTATGCCCAGCTGGCATCTTCCCACCCTGCCCTGGGGGCCATGTCACCCAGAGACTCGGAGTCATCCCACACCCACTTGGACTCGGTCCTCCTGAGGCTCTGGCAGCCAATGTTTGGGAAATTAGGTGAGGGGGGCCTGGGACGAGGGTGAAGACGGGAACAATTTATGTGTAAAAGTCATCCTGAAATCTTCAACATATTTTTTATTTTTCAAAACAAAAGCTGTAAATGCTGAAGGGGGGCACTGAATCTAGTTTTGTGGGAAATGAGTCAGACAGCCATAAAATGTGTTTTTCTGAGCCAAGGGGATTATTTTACATCGTGCGGTACGAAGACACTATGAGGAAGCTGCCTTCTTGATCCCGGCTAGGCTCTTGGCTCTGCCGGGGCTGGGCCTCAGTGTCACCTACCATCCTCGGACGGGGCGGAGACTCTCTTGTCTCAGAACGGATGACTTCGGCGGTGTCCTCTCACCTCCCCGGGCCTCTCCCCTTATCCTCCCTGACTTACCTCCCATTTGTTGCGCCTGTGCGTGGGCGGTACTGGGGATTGAACCCGGGCCTTTGCACTGAGCCACATCCCCGGCCCTTTTTGGGTTTTTATTTTGACACAGAGGCTCGCGAAGTTGTCCAGGCTGAGCTCGAACTTGCAGTCCTTCTGCCTCAGTGTCCCAGAGTGCTGGGATGACGGGTGTGCTCCACGGCATTCTTTCAGGCGAGAGGTAGGCTGTGGAGGGTTGTGGTTTCACCACTTACAGACTGGGAATCTGGGTAAAGTCCAGCGGGATTTAAGAACCTCCATCCCTGATCTGATGCACAGACTGAGGGTTGCCTTCAGGAGCTGCAGACACCATGAGACGAGAGACTTGAGAATATATCTGCACACTTTAGGGCCCAGTAAAGGCATTTCCTTCCCACCCTCGAGAGGCATCCTTGAAATACAGGTGAGTGAGGAGCCCAAAGGCCAGCCTGACTCTTTGGAGGCCCTTTCCAAGGCCAGAAGGGCAGGGGTCCTCTCCTGACCTCCCAGTCGTCAGCATCCTTCCTCCCGAGCAGCTCCTTTCCCCAGCTCTGGTCCTAGGAAACAGGAGGCTGAAGCCCTACTCCAGAGACTGGCAGCCTCCATGAGTCAAGGAGTTCCAGGTGCCTATGGAGATAGGACCTAGTGACTTCAGAGGCCTCAGGTCACTGCTCCCAATCCATCCCCTCCCCCAAGGCAGGTTTCTGGAATCAGTAGTGGGGAGCTCTGCCCACACACCTCTGAAGTCTTGTCCATTTCTCCGTGTCTTCCCCCAGCTCTGCATCCACGGCCTAGAATCACAGATCCCACGGACAGTCCAGGGCCCAGAGGTGTTCCATGTTACCTGTAGGGAGAGACCCACAGAAGTCCGGGACACATCTGGGCCCAGACCACATGGACTGATTCCGGAAACCCACCACCTTCTCCTCTCGGGTTGTGGACTCACTTTTCCTTTTGAAGCAGCGGTAAAGGAGTCACCCTGAGTCATCCTCGCTCTCTATGGGCTCCACTTCTTCCCGGGACAAAGGGCAGACAGAGTGGACAGCAACCGTTTTGCCTGCCTCAGGATATATTTCTCTCCTTCCAGATAACACATGGAATGTTCTTAGAGAAACTCACAGCCCCACACTCGACCCACCCCTAAACTTTTGCGGGAGGAGAGGAAGGATGTGACTCGGGATTGGCCCCCCAGTGCCCTCCATTCTCCTGGATGCAGTGGCTGGCTCGGCGATGAGCCTCTGGTCCACAGAGCCCCATTCCAGGATTTTTAATGGAATTATTCAGAAAATTGGAACTTTATTATGACTTGCTGGATGTCTATTTGGAAGACTTGAATTATTGGGGACCCCACCAGGAATGTTTAAAATTAATTTTATTGGTACGTTTTATATATACATAATGATCACATTCAACGTATAGAGTTTGTACCTGTATGTGATGTATCTTGATTCTTTTTTCCCCAGTCCCCTCCTCTCCCTTCAACCCCTCATCCCTCCTTATTTACAAAAGCTTTAGCTTCCATTTTCGCCTTTTCCTTTCCTTCCTTTCCCCCTCCCCTCTGCCTAGTTCCCTTTCCCATTTTCTTCCTATTTCACAATATCTATTATACATTTTGGTCCTTATGTATATTTTTGATTTCTCACACTAGAGAAACTATGCAATATTTGAATATGTGTGTCTGATCTATCTCACTTAAGAGTATAGTCTCAAGGTGCATCCATTTACCTGGAAATGTCTCAAATTTATCCTTCTTTATAGCAGAGTAGTACTCCATTGTATAAAGGAACCACATCTTCTCTATCCATTCATCAGGTGTTGGGCATTTGGGCTGTTTCCAAGATTTAGCTATTAAAAACTGTGCGGCTATGAACATGGGTATGTATATGTTGCTGTGGTATGATGCTTTTAATTCTTTTGGAAAGCTACCAAAAAGGGGAATAGCTGGGTCAAATGGAACCTCTAGTTTTAGTTTCTTAAGTATCTCCACACTGATTTCCATAGTAGTTGCACCAGTTTACACTCCCATCAACAGTGGAGAAGGGTTTTTTTTTCTCCACAGCCCCTCCGGCATTTGTTATTGGCTGATTTCTTGATAATAGCCATTCTGTCTGGAGTGAGATGGAATCTCAGTGTTGTTTTAATTTGCATCTTTTGAATGAACAATGATGTTGAACATTCTTTCATATATTTATTTCCCACCAGAATACTGAAGCCTGCACAAAGGATGGTACAACAATGAGAGGGAGTGAGAGAGGATTCCAGATGGCCTATGGATCCAGCCACACCTGAAGACGTACCCTGTCATATTCTGTTTTCTTATTGTACTAGGCTCTAGGCCTGCGTCCCCAACATAGAGACAAGAGTTTTGGTGAGATGTATCTGCGTCATTTTCTCATTTCCACTTAGACCACTCAGACTGGGATTCTATGAGCCTTTGTAAGCCAGTTACTTAGAGCTAGAACCAGCATGGAATGAGGGGCTGCGCCAGGCCAGCCATCACCTAGCTGGGCTTACCAACCACAGGGGCCTGGACACATGGGTAAGAATGGGCTCGGGGCAACCCACACTGCATGTAGTTCCTCACAAAGACCTCGCCTCAAGGGTGAATTTGGGAGCAGACTTCAAGATGTTCCAATTACATAACTTACAAAAAGAACCAGCTGAACATTCTTTTGCCTTTATCTTTCCATCCATCTAATGGACACCTTGATATGTCCAGGGCACCAGGGACTTGTGCAGAATTGGTTAAATTTCTCAGACATCAGCATTTCTAATGTAAGCTCCGTGAGGACTGAAGTCCAACCTAATGCAGCCTATTGCCATATCCCTGGAGCTGAGAAGACCACAGGGCACTCAATAAACATTTGGTGAATGAAAGAAAAGCCTGGATCCTGTCATTTCCTTGCTCAATCATCTGCAGCGACTCCCCATTGCAGTGAAAACATATAAAACCTAGACACCTTGCTCTGCCCTCTAAATAGTGCCTGTGTCATTTATGGAATGAGTAGGGACACATTTTGCAGGTCAAAGGGGACGTGGCAAACAGTTGGACTGGAATAGCAGGAGTAAACCAGAACCGTCCCAGGCAAACACAGAGGCATGGCCATTCCACCTGCAGGGCCCCAGGGACTGTCCCGATCTCCTGCCTCGTTTTCTGCCCCTCCCCCCATCCAGCCACATGAACTGCCATTGGAATTTTGCACCATCCTTTGAGTGCCTGGGTCCTTCTTGTCACTTCGGTCTCCACTGAACATTGCCTGGTCAAAGAGCCTTCCCTAAAGACCTGGCCCCTCCCAGACAACCTCTACCGTGACATAGCATTTTGTGTTCCTCATCTCCCTCAACCCCGACCTGAGCCCCTGCAGAGGCAAGTGGGGAGAGAACACTAAACTGTAGAATATGGTTCCCAAGTATCTGTCAGTCTCCCAGTAGTTGCTTGGGTTTCTCTAAAGGGAAAGTGGAGTGAAGTAAACTTCAGCTGGAAATGGTGGTAGGGAGCATAGAGGGCAAGAAAAGGGAGGAAGAAACCTGTGATTGGCAAGCAGCTAAAAGAGAGTTCTTTCTAGAACTGTGCTCAGCACTGGGCCTAGCAAGTCCACTCCAGAAATCAGATGCACTTTACCCTCAATCTCTCTGATGCTTCTTTTGAGAGGAGTTTGGAACCTGAAGTTGAAAGCAGATTGTAAAGCACCCTCCCTCCCACCCCCAGGCTAGAATTCCTTGCAGACAGACTCCAAGGACTGTACAGCCAGACAGAAGACACCAGGTTTGCCTAATTACCTCTGTCCTCACTGATACTGGGGCTTCATAAAATGTTCATGGTTGTGTTTGTCGTTTGGCTCTGGCTTGCCGTGCACACACATGCATCTGTTTGTTTATAGAGCGCAGACGGCAGCAGAGCATTCATGGGCACCCTGACACCACCCCTTTAGCTGCGCAATGGCTGGCTTCCCTCCAGAATTCCCAGACAGATTTGCTTCTCTGGATTCTTTAAAGGAAAACAAACAAACAAACAAACAAACACAAAACAATTTTAAATCCAAAACAAACAAACAAAAAACCTCTAAGAACTGGTGGTTACTCAGGGTTCTGACACAAAATTGAACTCCTCCTATCTCATCTAATAAAGAAATGTTAACAAAGGGATCATTTAAAGAGATATGACCAAGATTAAGGAGACCCAGAAGGGGTATTGAGGCCTCCAGAAACTAACTTCCACAGACACTGTCACCACTTGTATGTCTGAAGGCATAAGGGGAGGAATTGGTGTTATAAGTGAGAACTGGAGCCATGGAGGTCGGAGAAACTTCGGTCACTTGACGGGCTATATTCTTGGGAGCATGCAAAGGAGGCCCTGAAGCAAGGACAGAGCCAGAAAGAGGCAGCCTGGTCTCAATAACTGCCTCTGATCTCCTGCTGGTGTTTCCCATTGGCCAAACCCAACAGGAATCCAGAAGCCCAGCAGGCCCTCCACATAGCCCGGAAACGGTGTAGAGGGAATCTGAAGGCTGATGAACAAGAGCCAGCGTGACTGGGTAAGGTGTTCTGAGATGATCCTGTGGTCAGTCTTGATAGAAATCCTCATCCTATCCGCTAAGGATTTCTAGAGTCCATTCACCTCTGCGAGGGAGCCTCCTCCCTGCGCTGGCTGATGTGCCCTTGGTCTGCCATGATTGATCCTCCTCGGGTTAGCAGAATGGTCTTTATCAGCAAATCTTACCTCCGTGTCCACCATGGTCCCTTTTGTTCTTGGGCTATTGACCAAAGTCTGAGCCCCTGAGTGTGACAGCCCAGGTCACCCTCTGGCCTCACCTCTTGTCCCTCAACTCGTCCAGGTCCATGCACTGTGGCTGTACATATCAGTCATTTTACAGTATCTAGAACATCATGCTCCTTCCTATATCTGATATCTGAGTTTTGTATATGGTGTTCCCTCTACCTATATTGTCTTGCTCCAACCCCAAAGACTTATAATTCTATTGGTCCTTCAGATCTTAGCTTAAAAATCATACCCCTAAAAATGATTTCTCTTGAGTCCACAAACCAGCTGAAGACTCCCAGTCAGACACTCTCACCACCTCTGAATTTCCTTACTTCACAAAATGCATCACGACTGTAATTAACTAATCAGTTGTGTAACTCTGTTTATTGTCTGTCTCCACAGACTGGGAGCTCCACAAGAGCCCGCTCTGTCTGTCTGCTTTACTGCAGTGCTCCTAGCACGGCGCCTGACACATGGTAGGTACTTCTCCAATACTCGTTGAATGAAAGAAGGAAAGACTTCCATGTTCCAGTATTGGCAGGCTAGATTATCTGGGCCCTTCCTTGCAGTGAAAATGACTAAACACATAGGATAATTTAATTAAGGGTTAAAAATAGCAAAGAGAATTGCCAAGTGAAAAGTGAGGGGAAAAGGAAGAATTCAGGCAGGTAAGCAAAAGAAATCACTTTTCCCCGAGGCATTTTCTGATCTTAACATATTTGAATTTTATTTTGATATTCCCACAGAAAGAGAGAGACAAAAATCAAATTTAGGGCTCATACAAGATGGGACACATAATAGGACACCTATCCCACCCTGAGATGGGATTCCAAGAGTTTGCCCCCTTTGTATAAGAATGAACTAGAGGTAAACCAGCCCTTGTATGATCTTGCAATGTAAATACTCATCTTCTGGGTGGGCTAGGAAGTTGTCAAGATTGATTAAGGTGGCCCTGGACTAGCAGTATTCTTAGATATTTGTCTGGGGCAAATGAAATTGATTTGTACTTAATCCCCAATTTTTCTAATGAACAAATATTTTTTCAAGAACAGTGACCAGCACACAGTGAAAGATAATCAAACACCCAAGAAAATATGATACTATGAGTGAAAACTGGGAGAAGCAACACAAAACAGAAACAGACTCTCAAAGACATCAAATTATATGCATATAATGTTTTCACATGTAAGATATGCTTTAAACACTTCCAGGAATGGGAATCTATAAATGGTAAAATAGCAGATCGGAAAAAGAATTAAGGAGAATCTTTAAAATTGAAAACTACAATAATCCAAATCAAGAACTCGATGGACACATTAAATAGCAAATTAAACACAAGCAGGAGGGAAATTAATAAACTACAAAAGGAGACAGAAGAAATGATCACAAATGTAGCACTTAAAGACAAAAAGAAGACCAGAAGGTAAGAGATAAAGAGAAGACCTGACATGTATTTAATATTGCCCATGAAAGAGAGGGGAAGGGAAATGGAGTAGAGACAATGTTTTCAGGATTAATGGGTAAACATGTTCTGGAACTAGAGGATGAATTCTTGAAGAGAAACACTGGTCCACTTAATGGTTCCATCATGCTTTGGTGACAGTCCATCCAGATCCATGTTTCACACAACCCAGAGCTTAAAAAATACTAGTGGGAGTTTGTAGAGCCAGTCTGCTCCTGGCGAAGGGCCACAGTGTTGTACAATACCAAGCAAAATGTAGCAAAGGACACATGGAAACAAGATCAGGGAGTGAAAAATCAATTCTTGCCTGTCTTTTGCCTCTCCAGTTCACCCTTCCTTCTTAGGCCCCAAAAGGCTCACGGCTGCATCCCCCTGTTTCCTCTTCCCTCCCGCGGGTATTGTGAACCAGGCCGCAGAGACGGTAGAACAACATTCCCCAGCGTCCTTCCATAGCTGATGAGGGGCCCAGTGGGGTTCATGCGTGAAGCGAGGAAAATATATCTCCCACTCAGTAGTGAGATTGGCATCCTCTCCTGTCCCCTTCTGTCCTCTGACCTCCATGTCCCTGTTCTGTATCTGGGATCTGGTCTGGGCTCTCAAGACTATTTGGTGGAGACTCACCAACTAGATGACTGATATAGACTGGTCCTGCCTAGGTGGGGTGTCTGGAGGAGAAGCTAAAATGCCCCTATGCCATAACCAAAGAAGGCCTGAGATGCCAGCATCATCCTAGGGTCCTCCAGTGCTGTCCCCAGTATCAGCCAAAGAGCACTAATGTCCTTCATTGCCCAGTTCATTAGCATCACCTAGGACCTGGCTGGCAGGGATTCAGGAGCTAAGCTCCAGAGGGATGTAGGGAATTGCCCAACCCTGGGTCCTGCAGCCCTCCAGTTTCCGACCCTTAGCTTTCTTGGATGGATGAATGATCTGGCTGGCACGTGGGTAGTTTATGTCTGATTCATGCTCCCCTCTCCGTGGCCAGGTGCCTGGGTCCTTTTCCTCCTCATGGTGACTCGTCTTGGAATCAGGTTCTTGTGGTTGCTCTGTTTCAGAGGAAGACCATTCATCATCTTGCCTCTGGGAATCCCGGCACACCTCTTAGACATGCTCAAACAGAGAGGCTGCCAAACCTGCAGCTGGTCACACAGCAGGTGTGTGTTGAGGGTACACACAGTCGCACGCCCCCGGTGGGTGGGGATGCAGGCCTAGCCCTTGTGTAACCAGCATCAGGACCTGGTGCTGTGAGTAGCTCCCTGGTGGAGTCTCAGGGAGGCCCTGGTCCCACCCTGGCCCTCCGGCATGTACCAGATTCCCCCAACCCAGCAGCAGGTCCCTCCAGGCCACCCTGCGATGGGGGACAGCAGACCTTATCTCATGGGAGAGCAGAAAGGGGTGGCCCATGATAATTGAAGACGGGGTATCATTTCTAGCCTTGCAATGACTTGGACAGGCCATTCCAATTTGGAAATTCTCAAAAACGTTCCGAACAACATGCAGCTGATTTAATTTTAAAAATCTAAAACCTAAAGTAAATGAAGTTGAGGAATGCTGAGTGGAGGCCTGGTAGGGGAAGGCATCATGGAACAAAGCCAGTTGTGAGAGTGCTAGGAAAACATGAACATTTCACTCCTGTGAGTGAATCCGGGCATAGCGAGGACAAAACCGCTCCACTGGGTGCCCACTCTAGAAGCCCACGGACTGGTCCTGTCCTTGTTCCAGGCCTGGTCTTAGTGGGACACAGCCTCTGCTGTGCCACGGCACTGGAGCTAGGAGCAGCAGGCCGGCCCGCCTCTCAGGATGCCAGGCTCCTCGGTGAACAGCTGAGCCTGGTGCAGCCCAGGGAGGTAGAGGACTTGGAGTGGGCTGTTCTCCTTTCTAGTGTGTCTCACACACCTAGGCAGCGCTGTCCCACATAATTATATAAACTTCGCGTCCCTCAAGATGCTCATCTCGCCTCTGACACATTTCAGGCTCAGAGCCATCGTCCCCACCTCCCCTGCGCTCAGGGGCCTGGTCCATGACTCACATGCCTCCACCTCTTCCAAATGAGATTGCTCCTCAAGCAGAGGGGATCGGGCTTTGGTGGACTTGGGAATTGCTCCTGGGGGGACACTTCACCCCTTGTGGGTGTGGACTCCAATTCAAACCTCAGAATCTGCCCCATGTTCATCTGTGCATGGCATACTTCTGCCCCTGTGCCAGCGCCCACACAGTGTCACTCTCCCCAGGCCACCCTGGGACTTGCCCACAGCCAGGCCTGTCCTCCCTGCTGCCCTGCACCAAGCTTGGCTGACCTGGGTGTGGAGAGCTGGTGATGTAAGTCCTCCTGCTCCCACTCCAGACCTGATGTCTTCTCTGGGCTCGCCAAGTGGAGTCCAACAGCTTCCTGTGCTTGAGCAGCAAGGTGCACCCCAAGAGCTGCCTCCCTGCCTTGCCTGAGGAGTTCGTTCACTAACTAGAATGACTCTTACTGTGGCATTCCTGGTAGCAAAGGGGAAAAAAGTCAGATAGGTTTACAGAGCTCTTTCCAGTTGGCGGCCCCAGATCTGGGGCAGCCTGTGCAAGGTCTCTTCCCACCTGCCATGACCCCAGGACGCAGGCACTTCTGCGGGTGTCTGAGGCCTGGCCTATTAAGCCCTTCCATAGGACAGAAGCCAGCCTCCTTCATCTCCTGGGCCAGAGGTAGGTTGGACAAATGGGAACAAATTGTTAGGACAACCACTGAGATGACTCAGTAGTGAACTGAGAGGAATAAAGAGCAGGAGAGATTCCCCTACCCTGCTACACACAGCGTGTACCTCCTGCTTCCCTCCCACCAGTAGAGAAAAGCCAAGGATGCCCCCTTTGCTGAGGGCACAGCTCTCTAAACAGGAGTTCATGGGGAGCCCTGAGGCCGAGCGCTCCATCAGGATTTGGGGAGGCCGCCATCCTGGTGAGAATGTTTATCCTCATTCACCAGCATCACTACCTGGATTCTGCACTGTTAGGAAGAAACTTCTATCACCACACCATGCAGGATATCCGTGCCTGGTCTACTGAGGGCAGTAGAGGCTTTGACTTCTGGGCTTGCCCGTCAAGGTCACTGGCAAGAGGGCTCTGTTCCCAGGAGTTGCTCGGGAAGCGCTTTCTAAGTAAATGAAAGGCATTCTTTGGGGGTGAAAGAAAAATCTAAAGAGGTTAACATGACTACAATCCCTTAGGTGTCTGGGTACAAGGATTCAGCCCTAAATTATTCAGGTGACTATGTCCTTCCACTGGAGTTTTTCCAGGGACCAAGATGTGCCCAACCCCTCCCACTCTGCCTTCTGCCCCAACACATGGGAATGGGTAGCTTGCCAAGCGTCTCACAGGCTCTGCCTGTTTACCTTTCACAACTTGGAGGTGTGGTGCTAGTTTTGCATATGTTTTGCATAAACAGAAACCGAAGCTCAGAGAAATGAAGAGACTTGGTGAGGGCCACCCAGTCAGCGAGAGGCAAAGACAAGATTCAGTTTGATGCCAGGCAGGGCCGTATGGTCCATGGGCTTCCCCAGGACAGGATGGGAGAAATAGGAGACTTCTACTTGTTGTCTGGGAACAAACTGCTTTCCTCCAGCACTCAATTCAGAATCAATGTCAAGTGAGCACCAAGTTGGGGAGTCTTGGCTTGATTCGTCAGCTCAGTAGAGGACGGGAGGCCTACTGTGTGCTAGCACCACAGCTTCACACATACTGTCCTGCCCGCAGGCAGGTGGCATTGGCCATGCTGAATTAGCCTGTATTTAAAGCATTAGAGACCAGAGTGCCTTCAAGTTGTTCTGGTATAGATTCTTTGTCCCGTGGACTCCTGCGTTAAGGCCAATTAAACCTCTGCCAGGTAGGGCTTATTCCCTATAAATCAGTGGGAATGTGGTCACACAAATTTTAAATATCAGATTAAAATCAAATTAGTGGGAAAATTGGGAACAAATTGCCTTCAAGTACAGTGAGTGAGTCTATTTTAAAAATGTTGCCGCACCAGGCAAAAGAGTGAAGCAAACACATTTCCTAACAGCGAGGAGACACTGCATTGGGAGTGATTTTTCATGCTTAGTCACTGTAATTGCTCTAGCAAAACTCAAGAATCAAATAAAACGTGTTTGCAAATTGTAAATCACTCAAGGAGGCTACTTCAGACGGGTCCTAACCTGATGCTGAAGGTCATGGCAGCTCCCTGTGGAGCCAGCACCCCATCTCTGACACCCCCTTTACCTCCTGCTCTTTGGACAAGGCTCTGAGCTGCCACTTCCAGCTGAGACCATTGCCCAACATGTGCACGGGGTGGGAGGGGGGGAAGCTGTCATAAATCAGCCGCATTTCCTGATCAGCAAGAGGGCGCAGTTTTCCTGGGGGTGCCCGGAGAGAGTTCTGATTGGCTTCAAGGAGGCAGGGGATGGGGTGGGGCTCTCTGAGGCCTCCATGGGTGGGACAGATGAGGGACTGACGGTGGTTGCTTAGGGAGAAGAGGCTTCATTTCCTGTGAAAGGTTGTGCTGCTGCATGCCGAGGGGCAGCAGTATCTTCAGATTCAAGAGGGCCCAGGACAGGCTGTGATGGTTCTCTTCAGGCCCCGTCTGGGTCACTGGGTGATATACCCTGGTTCTGGGCTACCACATTTATCCACTAGTGTCCCCACACTCAGGTCATTATCTTGCCACAAGGACCTCGCCAGTCATCCCAGAGTGGGGATAAGAGGGAGATGCGAAGGCTCTCCTTTGTGCAACTCTGGCAGCTCCCTTGTCCCTTCTTCTGGAAATTTCACTCCCTCCATGTCCTGTGTCTCTGCAAAGCATGATCATCCCGCTGGGGTCTGGCTTGATCTCGGTTCTACTAAGGCCAGGTAGTCATTGCATGGTTATCTAGGATGGAGAGGAGCCACCTTGCTTAGGATTCTTGCACTTTAACAGCAACTTTGTAGGAGCAATGACTCATCTAAGGGGGCTTTTTTCTAGTGTCTTATTTTACTTCCAACAGTACCTGGCCCTGGTTCTTCAAGGCTCTGCCCAGTAGACCTCAGGCTGACCCAGTGGACCCTTGAATGGTAAGGAGAGGACCAGGGTGTTTTGTAAAGAAGGAGACAAGCTGGAGCGAGATCCCTGCCTTCAAACGTGAGTGTCAAAGATCTGCCCTGGGCCAGACTCTGCATATCTGCTGCAGCCAAGTTCAGTGGGAGGCCAAGCAAGGCAAGAAGGACCTCAGAGGAGTTCTAGGAGCTTGTGGTGATCTTGGAGAGAACAATTTCCAGGGAGGATGAGGGTGGAGGATGAGGTTCAGGAGACAGCAAAGGTGAAGGTTAGAAAATGGATCTCTGGGTACGTGAGAGTCACAACTTGATGGCTATAAGAAAACTTTCATCTTTCTTTCTTTCTTTTCTTTCTTTCTTTCTTTCTTTCTTTCTTTCTTTCTTTCTTTCTTTCTTTCTATTTCTTTCTTTTCTTTTCTTTCTTCCTTTTTTCCTTTCTTCCTTTTCTTTTCTTCTTTCTTTTTCTTTCCTTTTTACAACACTGGTCATTGAACCCAGGACCTTTGCGCTAAGCTCATTCTCAACACTTAAAAAAAAACTTTTTTTATTGTGAGACACGGTCTTGCTAAATGGCCCTGGCTGGGCTTGAACTTGTGATGCACCTGCTTTCAATCCACCTTGGTTGGGTCTCAGAGCAAGGTGTGAACCACAAGGCTACTCTAGAAAAGTCTAGCTTCTGGGCTCTGCCTAGACCAGACTTCGGAACAACAGAAGTGGCACTGTGGTCTGTGAGGCAGCTGGGGTACTGTGGGCCCCTGTGCCCTGTTCCCTCAAGAGTTCAGCTGGTCTTGCCCAAAGTGCCTCCCCCTTTGCATTCTAAGGGGAGCGCCTCTGGCTCAGGCCCCAGGGGCGCCCCCAACACCATCTTCTTCTATTGTCAGGCACTGGCAATAGATGTGGGCACAGCAAATGAAGAGAAAAGTCATCTTTGGAAGCCATACACCCAGGGAGGCCTGCTTCTAGAGGGTGGGGCCAGAAAGCTAGAAAAATAATAAATAAAAACAAAAGTGAAGAGAAGCAAAGCTCTAGGGTGCCAGAATGGGGCTGGCCGAGGCTGCGGCTGTCTGAGTAATGGGTTCCACATTTGTCTGGCTCTGTCTGCAGCCACCAGGATCCAGGGTGCACAGTGGGCCTTGCAAGGGCCGGAGGGGACAGCTCAGCTGTGGCCAGACCTAGCATACCCTTGCGATGGCCCCATCGCTGGCTGGCCACCACATGGCTGAGATGTTGCTTGGAGCTCATACTTCAGCACCCCAGCCTTCCTCCCCTCCCCAAACCCCACCCCTCCCTGAGGCTCCTGGGCTCCTGCCGGCCTGCACAGATTGTTCGTGTTATTAATGCCGTTTTCCCAGAGATTCCATCTGGCTTTTTAATTGCTCTGGGATGGGGCTAGGATGCTTTGATAGTGAATTGGTATCTTTCCTATGTCTCTGCTTACGTCAAATGCTCCATCCACAGAGAGGAGTATGGGGAAGGGGGAGAGGTGGGGATGACAAGAGAGAAGAAAAAGCAGGAGTCTTCTGTAGAATCAAGAAAGCTCTTTCGAAGGTGATTTAGGTGTTTTGTTTTGTTTTGTTTTGTTTTTCCCAGCCTTGGGATTGAACCCAGGGCCTCTGTACTGAGTTACATCCTGAGCTCTTTTTTATTTTGAGACAGGGTCACCCTAGTCACCAAGTGTCTCAGCTTGAATTTGAGAGCCTCCTGCCTTGGCCTCCCAGAGTGCTGGGATTACAGGTGTGTGCACCACACACGGCTGACTTATTTAAAGAAAAGAGCCCACCAGCATAGGAAAGAAACAGCTGAGATAACATTATCCAGGCAAGGACTCTGCCCAGTCCCTGCAAAGGCCTCTGCACGCCCTGGAAGGAGAGGCCTCTGAGCTAAGCAAAGTTGGGTTTCTGCTCCCCCTTGACCTTCAGTGTCGGGGCCCCCTCCCCTCTTGTGAAATCAGCAGGTCCTGGAGGAGGCCTGGCAGGTTCCTGCCTGGGAAGGAGGGGGCGGGAGACCTGGGAGGGGCAGACACTCCTCGTAGTCCCAGAGGCTCATGGCAGGTGTTAGGGCCAAACCCCATATTCACAAATTCCCAGGAGATCCAAGAGATAAGGGTGACATCTGTGACAGCACTAAGCCATCAGGAGGCAGCTGGTGGCAAAGGAGCCGCCTCCCTCTCCCTTCTACCCTTGTTCTTGTCCTGAAGGCTGGCTCCCCTGGCCAGCACTGTTGGAGGACACAGGGCTCCACAGAGGCCCAGAGAAGGCAGCGGGTCCCTGCAGTCAGGTACTATCTATCTCGGGGACAGCTGTGCAAGGCAGAAGCACCCAGGCATCTTGGGACCGTGGGCGGCACTGCCCTCACCAGGGGCTGGGTCAAAGCCACCGTCCCTAGGAGACTTGATGCCCCCTCCCCCACTGCACTTGTCATCCTGACAACACAGCTTGGGACTGTGAGCTCCTCAAGAGCAGGAACATAGTCTGTTGTTCCCAGCAGGGCCCCCGATGCTTGGCATGGACCCCGGCATACAGCAGGCCTCTAATAGATACCCGGGGTGCATTTAGTGCCAGGCTTATTGGAGTGGGCTTCACGAAGGCTGTAGTCGGGAGGGGACCTGAGAAGGGGCCCTGCAGGAAGCAGTGAGTGTTCACAAGTGTCTGTCCCTGGGGGGGCACCTTGGTGGGGCACAGAACACACACCGGATGTGTTCATCCCACATTCACCTTACTTTTGGGAGGGCTTTGCACTCCCCCGCAGCAGGGCACACTGTCTTCTTTTAGCCCCTCTGGAGGCCTTATTCTCTTTATCTCTTTCCTGGGGCGTGATGCGATTGGTTCCATCTTGTCCCCAGCACAGCCCATCCTGGACCTCATCCTGCAAAGCAGCAGGGCCACCCTTTGGAAAGCTGCCAGCTTTGAAAGAGGAAGCCCCTGGAGGGATGGCCCAGCAGGAGGAGAGGAAGAAGGGAGGGCAAGAGGGTCGCCCCTCCCCTGCACATCTTGGGACCTGTTCTGGGGGCAAGGGGGGAAGCCAAGGATCAGCCCCTCCAAACAAGAAAAACTGGAATTAGCACTGAACTCAGAGAGGGTTTGCTGGGGCCTAGCAAGCTGGGGCCTGCCCCAGCCTCTAGGCAGGCGGTGGGGCTGTGCCTTCTCGGTTCCCAGGGTGGCGGGGCAGGCCACCGCCCCCTCACTGTGCTCATGGTCTCTCTGCCAAGGGCAGCCATGGGTGAGGCTGCGGCAGAGCACAGGACAGAGGTGAGGGGCGGAGGGGAGGGGCAGGTAAAGCTACAGTCTTCAGAGTTTAAAAGAATATGTAATTTCTCGAAAATGCCCTGGCCCACATGGGTATGCCCTCTTGTGAAAAGGGAAAAAATATGTTTCACCTTTTACCCTCGGAGGGAAGGTACCGCAAGCACCGGCGGCCTCCTGAGCTAATGCTGGACTAAGGTGGGGGTGAAGTCCACCTTCCGTTGGTTGGCTGTCACGGCTGCTGAGGGGGCACCGGGGTGCCTGCTTTCATGGGGTGATTGTCACGTCTCAGCTTCCTGCTTGGTGCAGGATCAGCAGGTGGGTGCTGAGGCTGCCTCCTCTCCGGGCAGTGTGCAGGGAGGGGTCAGGCCATGGCACCCCTTCCTGGGCTGGCTGGGCAGGGCAGATGTGGAGGATGGGATGGAGGGGGGCTCAGGCTGCAGGCTGCCCTTCTGGGCATCACCGGGGCAGGCTGAAGTCACACAGCCCAGAGAAAAGGAGGGCACGTGGGGCGGGGTGGAGGGTCCCACTGCTCCAGGCCTCTTCCTGCTCACCCAGGTCCCTATGCAAGGCTGGAGCTAAGGCAGGTGTGAGCCAGGCCACACTGGAGCCGTAATGTGGAAGCGTGGCCAAAGGGCCCCTGCGCTGCTAGGCAGGCCTGCCTTCTCTGAGTCCCTCCTCACCTGGGCCACACCATGGCCTTGGCCCCATGAACCTAAGGCACCCCCAGCACCACCCCTGCCTTCACAGGATTCTTTCTTCAGGCTCTAGAGAGTCTCAGCCCGGAGCGCTGTCCTCCTTCAATTACGGCGTCTTGGTTGGGGGAAATCACCCCCTCAAGGTAAAGAGGGACTCAGAGATACTAATTCATCGGCATCTCAGCCAGAGAAAGTGCTGTGATTATTTACAAATGTGACCTGGCCCACAGAAAACCTGGCGAGTAGCTTCTTTCTAGTTTTAAAAAGACACCAAAATTCACTTTGATATGTTTATATTATAGATATAATACATAAAACATCTAACACGAAACTCTGTGCTCTCCCCAAAGAAGACAGCCAAGTGGTCCTGCCCTGCTCCCAGCCTGGCGCTTCCTTCCAGCCCTGGAGCCCGGGCCTCCTGGGGGGACAAGCTTTCGGGCAGCCAGCGCCGGAGGGAGCAGAGACCCAGGACCCCGACAGAGAAAGCCTAGGGGGAAGGGGAAGCCCGTCTGACCTCACTGGTTCCCGAGGGGCAAAAGGAACCCCTAAACCAAAAGGAAAGAGAGGCTCAGACCCTTCCCCCAGCCACTGATGAGGAGTCTCAATTTTGGCAAGTATCTGAGCAAAACCAAAACAAAACAAAAACCAAATAAAATGGTGGTTTAGCATAGACGTGCACATTCACATTGCACAAGACACTGCTGGGACACAGAGGCCAGATACAAGTGTTGATATCGGCTGATAAAGCAAAATATTTGGAAAGCTTGTCATAACTCCGGTCCCTCTGGGATGGACTGATTGTGCTTCATGTTTGTACGTCAATGCTGGTGACATACAGTACAGACAAGGCAGACGGTCCCAGTTTCCCTCTACTCTCCCACCCCAAGACCACATCTCTAGGTTACCCTTGTCCCCTGGATCCCCACCCCCTAGAACACAAGTCCTTAGGGCTAACTGAAGAGCTAGCTTTTGGGTGGGATTGGGGATGGGGGTTTTCTGCTAGTCACCTGGTGAGTGCTAACCCAAGAAGCCCGCCTGTTGTAGGTTGACATGGGGTGAGGGTGGAGGTGGGAGAAGCAAGAAATCTTGGGGATCTGCCACCTCCATACTGAACTAGGGGAAAGCCTTAGGTCGGAAGCCCCAACTCCTAAGTTCCTCCCCTCTACAGACAGGCACAGAAGGGTTGGGGCTGGATGGTTAGGATCTCAGCTTCCGGATGGGCCTGCACCCTGCCTTCTCTCCTGTGGATTTCCTGCAGCCTCAGAGGAGGCAGGAACCCTCCAAATAAAATATCAAGGCACGTGTTTGCTCCCCCTACTCGGTAGGAATCAGAGCGAGTTTGCATTTCCAAGGCACAAGGTTATTCCCTAATACTAGAGTCGCTGGGCTCCCAGCTTGCCCCTCAGGGAGAAACCACTGTCTCACTCCCTCATCTTAGACGCACCGAGTCCGGCTCAGAAAAAGGGAAGGGACACGCGCAGCAGGCCAGGCTTTCAGGCCGCACCGGAATGTCTTAGTCCTGGCTTGCTCGGCTCCCGCAGCCTGCAGCCTTGAAATCCCGCGACCCGAAACCGCTCCCTGGGTCCCCGCCAGGGGCCGGCCCAGGGCGGTCCGCTGCCTCGCACCTCACGCGCAGTTGCCCATGGCCTTGACCAAGGAGCTCTCGGGCAGTTGGCGGAAGATGCCCCGCAGCGTGTCCAGTTCGCGGCTCAGCTGTTCCACCCGCTTGCGCAGGCGGTCATTGTCACTGGTCAGCTCCAGCACCTTCTGCTGAGTCTCCACGTTGCGCTGTTTGGCCTTGTCGCGGCTCTTGCGCACAGCGATGTTGTTGCGCTCGCGCCTCACCCGGTACTCGTTGCTGTTCTTGTCCACCGACTTCTTGGCCTTGCCCGTGCCCGTGCGGAGGTCGGGGTGCGCGGACGCCAGCCCCTTGAGCGCGCCGCCCGGGCCCGGCAGGCCGGCGGCGCCGAGCGCGGGCGCCGAGTGCGGGCTGGGCACGGGCGTGGGCGGCGGCGTGGGGTGGCCGGGCTGCAGGTGCATGGTGGTCTGCCCGCAGTGCGCGATCTGGAACTGCAGGTGCGGGGCGGCCAGGTGCGCGGGCGGCGGGTGCGCGTGCGGCGGAGGCGGCGGCGGCGGTGCCTGGTAGGGGAAGAGGCCGGCCAGCGCCAGCTGCTTGGCCTCGTCCTCCTCGCGGGGCTCCTGCTTGATCACCAGCGGCCGCAGCGCGGGCGCCGCGACGCGCTCGTACAGGGGCTCCAGCCTGCCGTCCAGGTAGCCGCCCGCCGCGCAGCCGTAGCCGGGCGGGGGCCCGTGCGCCCCCCCGGACATGCCGGCGCCGCCGGGGCCCGCCGGGGCGCCCGAGTAGTCAAAGTCGCCGCCTGCTCCCGCGGGGGCCGCGGCCGCCTTGGCCTTCTCCTGCTGCCGGCTGTGCTGGAACAGGTCGGCCAGGAACTCGTCGTTGAAGGCGGCCGGGTCGATGTAGGCGCTGATGTCGATGGACGTTTCGTGTTCGCAGATGCCGCCCAGCGGCTCCGGGGCGGCAGGTGGGGCAGGGGGCTGCGCGGGGCCCGCGCCCCGGGAAAAGCCGAAGGCGGCGCTGCTGGGCGCGTGCGGGGGGCTCTGGAGGTGGCTGCTCATCGGGGGCCGCGGCTCCGCCTCGTAGAAGTCGGCCGACTCCATGGGACAGCTAGAGTGCTCCCGGCATGGCGAGCCTCGGCGGCCTCCAGCCTGCGCGGGGCGCCGCCGCGTCCACCGCCCACCCGGAGTCCCTGCTCGCTCGCGCCCGCGCAGCTCCGGGTCGCGAATGGCCAGGCCCGCGCGGGGCCCGCTTTTATACCGGGTCAGCCGTCGCCCCCTGGTGTCCAAGCTGCTCTCTGACCACGGGCGAGGGCAGCGTGGCGCCCGCTGGGTCTTAGCGCCCGCCGAAGGGCGGTGAGCGGCGAGACAGCGCGGAGAGGCGGCGGCGCAACGCCCACTGCCTCCTGCACCGCCAGCCGAACCCCGGAGGCCGCGCCTTGCCCCACCCCCGACAAGCTGTCACCCCGCGCACACGTGGTCGGGGGCTGCCCACCCCACGAGCCTCCTCAGAGCACACCCTTCCAGCTAACAGCCGGGGAGCCCGGGAGCACCCAGAGGCCGCGCAGGGGATCGGTGGGGCACGAGTCTCGGTCCTTAGAACTAGGCAGGTCCCGGGCGGCGGCTTCTGTCCTAGAGCGCGGGGCGGCGGGGACAGCTTCTGACGCGCAGCCCGGAGCGCACCGCCGAGTAGAGAGACCTGGAGCGCGGAGACTCGGCGACCGCTAGCTCTGATGTCCAAGCGACCCCACCGACGCCACTCAGAAGCGCCTCTCGCCAGCCCTGCCTCTCTGAGTACTGTACTGCGGGGTCCCACGGCCCCGTGAGGCAGGGCACTAGGACCCTGGGGGGTACAGTGGCCGCCGCGACTCGGGAGCCTGGCGGACCGGGCCGGTCCAGCCGCCCTGGAAAACTTTCTTTTAAATTACTTCTCCAGGCCGGAGCGCGAGGGCTGTTAAGGCGCTCAAAGCCGGTGTGCTACCTGGCGAGCAGAGGCCTATTGTTTCTTTCCAGATCGGCAGGTGGTCCCCGGGATGGGCCGAGCTGGACACCGGGGCGAGCGCAGGGAAGAGGCCAGGCACGGAGAGAGGGAGAACTTGACTCCAGGACGGGGGCCCCGTGGAGAGTCCCACGATCAACGCGGCCCCAGCCGCTGCTTCCGTCCCCCACTGCCACTTGGCGCGGGGGGTGCCCATGGCGGGAGCTGCGGTGTCGAGGGAGCCAGGGCCAAGGGGTGGGAGCACCCACTGGGAGAACTCTGCCGCGTGGCACGCGGGGCGCCGGGTCCTCGGGGTCCTCGGTCCCTTAGGGCACCACGCCGCCCCTGTGCTCCGCGCTCATTGCTGCGGGTGGAGGAGTTGCAGCGCTGTCTCCCCAACCACGTGGCGGGTGCGGGCGGGGTCCGGCCAGGGGCAGGTGGGGCCTCGCGAGCACGCGAGTCTCTCCAGCTTCCGCCCAATTCAGCCCCTGCGGCTTCTTGAGCTGAGGCCCGATGTCCCCTCACCTCCCGACCCTCCTAGTGCTGGCTGCAGGTGTGCCTGCCTGGGAATCGTGGGGCTGCGCCTTCTTGGGTCTGGCGAGACGCTACGACCCTCCCAGGGGCCCTAAAGGAGGCTCAGTTAAAAACACGGCGGGGGGGCGGGGGCAAGCTTCCACTGCGGTCACAGCAAAGAACGACTTCGTCTGGGGAGCTCATCCTGTGCTTTAATCAAGTTCCTATTCAACATATTCCCAATGATTAATGACCCAACTGCTTCGTCTTGGGTCCAGAGCTCATAAACAAGATATTTTTAACTTGATGCGTTTGGACGGAGGGAAGAAAAAGCATATACGTTAAATAAATAACCTGATGCGAGCTGAGGATCCCTGTCTGTGCCAGATGCGGGGCCCATTAACACACCATGCACCTGTGGAGAGAGAGTTGGAGGGCAATCAGAAAGTCAAGAGGGATTTTCAGTTTTCTTGTAGTGCCAAAAGCAATGTCTTTTCCCAGTGTGGGAACAAAGAATGCTGCTGATGTCCTGTTCCTAGCAGCAGAGATGCAGGAAGGAAAGTGACACCTGTTCCATCATGGTTGTCCTTGCCTGTGGAAGGAGAGGAACTTATCTTAGGACTGGAAGAAATCCCAGTGTGGGAACAGGGCCTCCCACAGTAAGGAAGGGCCTGATCAGTGTGTGAGGTGAGAGAGGCAGGGAATGGGTCCCCATCCCAAGGGGTGCAGGCCTTTCTACAGCAGAAATAGGATTCACCCAGGCCCACCCTGTGCAAGATGCAGAGTGTCCTGAGATAGATAGTGGAAAAGTGGCCTCTGCCCTCTTGGGGGGCCCAGAACACCGAAGGGAGATGACAGGTCAGACTGAGTCAGCTGGGAGGAGGGGACAGGTTCAGAACAGGGGATAGGGCTTTATCATTAACTCATCCAGTGTGTTAGAGACGCAAATGGGGATTAAGGATGGATGTGTTGCCGGTTGTAGTGGTATATCCCTGTAATTCCAGCACTTGGGAGGATGAGGCAGGAGGATCACTGCTAGTTTGAGGTCAGTCTCAGCTACATAGTGAGTTCAAGGCCAATGTGAACTATGTAGGGAGACTGTCTCAAACAAGCAAATAAGCAAGCAAATGAATAAACAAGCAAATAAAAAAATGGATGCTCTGCAATAAAGGGATGTCCTGCCCTGGTGAATATGAGGCACTGGAGGAGGCAACCACCAGTGTTGCCAGGAGAGGTGCTATGGACTGAATTGTATCCCTCCAAAATTCCAAACCCCCAGTGTGACAATATTTGGAGATAAAGCTTTTAGGGGCTGAAGTGAAATCCTGAGTGTGGAATCCTAATCAGATAGAATTGGTGCCCTTATAAAGAATGTCTTGGCACTCTGAGTGGAAGGTTGCAAGTTCAAGTCCAGCCTGGGCAATGTAGCAATTTATCTAGACTCTATCTCAAAAAATAAAAAGGTCTGAGGATGTAGCTCAATATGAAAAACTTGGGTTTAATGGACCCCCCCACCTCAAAGTAAGTCCAAATGAGCACACAGAGAGAAGGTGGCCATCTGCCAGCCAGAAGGGAGACCTCACCAGAAGCCCATCATACTGTGTAATGGCACCTGGATCTCCGATTTCCAGCCTCCAAAGTGGTGGAAAACAAATGTCTATGGTTTACACTACTGTGGCATCCCATTGGGGCGGTGTGAGTGAGGTAAACCGGGGTGAGAGAGGGCAACATGCAGGCGTGGACCTTGGAGCTGCACCCTGAAGGGCGAGCAGGAATTTGCCAGAAGGATAAGGAAGGCAGGTCTTTCTAGGAGGAGGGAACAGCAGGTGCAAAGGTGGAGAGACTGCAAGTACTTGTCATATTCCGGTAACAAAGGACAAGATGTTTGACCAACTGGAGTTTGGGGCCAGCTGGGGAGGGGCTGAGATAAGGCCGATCCACAGACAGGGCTGGGTTGATGGCCAAGGCCATTCCTAGTGCAGGAAAAGGCCTTATCTCACGGGTGGGTGTCCCCTGGTGTTGTCCCATTGGGCGGGAGGGCGTCCCCCATGCCATGGGCCTGACTTTTGGGTCCTCTGGGACAGGCCCAGTTCCAGTGGCATTTGCAATGCTAACCATTTTGAGAAGACCAACAGAGTCATAGGAACTTTTTATATTTTGGTTCAACCTCCTAATACAATGCACAAAAGAGACTTAATATATAAGTTTGAAAATCTATCAAATTCTGAATAGCAAAAATGGAACTAATCCTTCCAATGTAATTTTCTAACTTTATCTAAAGCTAGAGTGTACAGGTAAGATTAGTCACTCCAAAGCAGGACCAATAAGATTAAAAACACAAAAACAAAAACAAAAACAACCCAAAGCTACAATTTTCAAGCACAGCTGAGTTCTACTTAGAGGAGTAGCTGATGTGGTATATCTAATGTGAACTGAGTGTTGGGGCGTATACTTATAATCCCTGCACTCTGGGAGGCTGAGGCAGGAGGATCACAAGTTCAAGCCCACTGTGGGCAACTTAGTGACTTAGCAAGACCCTGTCTTAAAATAAAAAATGAAAATATAGAAAGGCTGAGAGTGAAGTTCAGTGCAAAAGCCCCCGGTTCAATTCCCAGCAGTGGAAAAAAAAATTTTTATACATTGTTTCAGTGACTCAGCAACATAGTCTCAAGGACTTTAAAACTTAGACCAAAAGAGCAAGCAAAATTAAAATATTAGTCACTTTTTAATTACAAATGGATTCACAATTGAGTTTTATGCAAATACATTTTATGCTTTAGGTATCAACAGGGAAAGTGTAAGAAGAGCCCAGTGGATAATCAACCAAAAGCCAAACATTTCTTATCAAGAAACAGTACTTGGAAAGGCCCTTCTAACCCTTAAGTTATACTCCCTGTGTTCCCAGGAGGCCAATGGTGTGGGGGACTCAGCCCCATTTCAACACCTACCACATCACTCACTAGCTGGGTGACCTTGGCTAAGTTACTGCACCTCTCTGAGTCTCTAGTTTCTTTTCTATAAACTAAGGACAATAATTCATCATAGGGCTATTGGAAGGATTAGGGAGAATACAAGTGCCAAAGCCAGGCCCTAGCAGGCTGTTGATGCTTGCTTGATCTATATGAGCCTGCGGTATTACTCTCTACCTCTCTAGAAGCACATTTTTAAGGTTCTACATTCCTCCAGAAACTTTGACTAGTAAAGGAGTCACTTCAACAGTTATCAAATTGCTGGCGGTACAGGGTTCTCGGTGTGGGCTAGATGAACACAGCAGGAAATCACAGTTCTTTCTGCAGAGCATTCTAAGACATAATTAATCCCATCACTGTAAGCTAGAAATCATTTAGCTATTAGGAAAGATAACTGTAGTGCATGCGTACCATCTAACATCCCAGCCATACATACTCAGGAGGTCTATAAAACACACACACGCACACACACACACACACACACTCAAACAACGCACTGTTCAATTCATGAGAATTAGCACTTTCCAGCCTTCTCTGAATGTCCTTCTACCATAATAATATATGTCTGACTTCTTTCATTGTTCAGCAGATAGCAGATAAGGAGTGGCAGGCACTGAAAAAGAGTCCAGAAAAAAAAAATTGAATCAAAATGTAAAACTTAGAAAATTCTACTATGTTAATTTCATGTAGCAAACCAGGAAAAGTCTTTTATCCTATTTTGGTGGAAAACTCCTTGGGTGCATGATGAGCCCCAGAACTCCCCATCCACCCTTTGGGAGACACCTCGAGAGTGAGCCATGGGCGTGGGTGGGTATGCTCTGTGCAGCACCCCCATGCCATCTGTTTAAATATTAAAAGTTAACAATCAAACTAGGAAACTGTTAGATAAAATATGTTTGGTCTTCCCGTCTTAACAAATATACTTTCAGAATGTCCTAGAAGACTAGATTTAAGTTTAGAATTTGACTCTGGCACACTATGATGTTAAAACAACCAGTCACCCCCTCTTCTTCCCATTCTCTGTCCCATCCCCCCCTGGAGGGGCCTTAGATCCTTAGGCAGGTGCAGATTCCCAGCACACGGTTCAAATGCCACTCACACCCCTTGAAAATTATTCCTTCTCCATCACCCTGTGGATCTAGGGAGGTGCACACAGACTGCTACCTGCTAAAGAGGTCCTTCTAGGTCCAGGCAGCTAGCTCTGGGCTGTTTGAGCAGGAAATTCCTTGGCTGAAGGGGAGGGAAACCTAGAGGAGGTGTGAGCAGGGCCTCTACTGTGGGGGTTGTGTCTGGGTCTGACAGTGGGCTGGGCAGGGTCCCAGCATCCTGGGGTCCAGCCCTTATTTGGGGCTGCAGGAGAGAAGTGACCACCCCACCAGTTCCCCACCTTGTCTGGAGTTCCCTCCCCTCCTCCTCCTTGCAGTACTGGGGATTGAATACAGGGCCTTTGTACTCAGCTACATCCCCGGCCCTTTTTATTTATTTTTCATCTTGAGACAGTGTCTTGCTAAATTGTCAGGTTGAGCTAGAACTTGCACTCTTCCTGGAATTACAGCCATCCCGGTGGTCCTGCTTCTGCTGGAGGACATGGCAATGAGTAAGAACCTCAAACCTGAATCCCCAGGCCATCCCTCCTCTCCACCTCCCCTTCAGCATCTTGCTTGCAGCCACCACATCCCTCCCCCGCCCCCCCAGCCTCTGACTGGTCTTCCGGTCTCCTTGTCCCCCAGCTCTCTCAGTGGGGCAGCCTGAGTTATCTCTAAACAGCACACTCAGATCTTGCCACTGTCCACTTAAATCCTTCCTTGATGACCCTGTGTAAGTGGAAGAAACCCCAATGGACCCATCGAGTCTCAGGTCCTGCGGAAATCAGCCCTTGCCTCTCCTCACCTTCATCTTCCTGGCTCTCCACTGTGCTTTGCCAAGCAGAGCATCTCCCAGACTCTGGTGCTGCGCTTTGCTCTTCTTGCTCCCCGGAATGTTCTCCCGGGGTTGGCACAACTCCTTCTTTCCTGTCACTTGAGTGTCACCTTCTCAGAAAGTTTCCTCTCAGGTGTGAGCTACAAACTAGCTGCCCCTCCCCCACCACTCCTTAGGCCATTGTGCATTTTATTTTCCTCCAAGCACGCTCAGAAAAATGGTCTTGTTTACTTCTTTCACTTGTTCCTTATCTGGCTTCCCCCACTAGAATGCCAGCTCCACAAAGGCAGGGACCTTGTCCGTCCTGTTCTGCATATTTCCAGAGCTAGAACAGGCCTTGGCGTAGGGGAGAGCCTCAAATATTTGTTGAATGAACACAGAATGAATTCTATTGAAGAAAACTGCGACCCAGCCACCCTCCTGGAACTCAGTGCGTTCCCAAGCCTAGGAGGGCTGCTTGGGGGTGGCCTGAAGGATGCTGGAGAAGACCCGACCCCCTGGGTCAGGGCCCCCCGGGCAGACCAATCTGGTGCTTCCTGAAGCAGGTCCAGGCAAGACTGCCAGGGCCTGCGGAGTCTGCACAGTGCTTCTGGGCCAGCTCCAAAGAGGCCCCCTTAGGCAGATGCGGCCCCCAAGGGCTTGGCTGAGCCCATCGTGCATTTGTTGAGAGGAAAAGGGCCTCTTTTTCTGGGGGAACCCAGGCAGGACACAAGTCTTGGTGAGTGGAGGCACCCTGAGGTACACCCTGAAGTGCCCCCCCCCCGGCTCCAGAGCACCCCTTGTCTGTAGGGTGCTGCTGGGGGGTACTCTGGAAGTGGTTGGACATCATCCCCCCACCCCGCCCCCGACCTGGGAAAACAGGCTTGGCTCCCCTGGGGCTCCTGTGGGAGTCAGGGGCCTTCCAGCACATGAGCTCGCCAGGCCCCATGGCTGCGACCCCTCCTGCTCCGGGGCACCGACCCTTCTGACCCTGTTGCTTCTCCCTGCTGACTCCAAGGAGTTATGCCTCGAGGCGCAGCGTAAAACAACCCTAAATAAAAGAAGAAGCCAAATTTTGCAAAAAGTCAAAATATGAGATTTTAGGTGCTGGTGGCGTGAAGAGCCCAATTCTAGTCCTCCCCCAAGGACTATACTCAGCTCCCCCAAGTCTGAGCCCCTTAATGGTGGTGTAAAATGTTCAAAGTGCAGGCACTGAAGTTATGAGAGCTGTGGAGCTATGAGCTGCGCACGGTGAGGTACTTGCTATGTTTCCAAATGCCACATCTGTTTAAGCACATTATTTGGGGCTCTGCTTTTCTCGAATGAAGCCATTATTGGGTCCTGCTACGGTCTGCAGTAGACACTGCTAACTTGCAGATTGAAAAAACAGATCCAACTCAGGCATGGTGGCACATGCCTGCAATCCCAGCTACTCAGGAGGCTGAGGCAGGAGGGTCACACAAGTTCGAGCCTGGGCAACTTAGCAAGACACTCTTAAAATAATAAAATTAAAAGGCTTGAGCTGTAGCTCAGTGGTAGCTACTGGTAACCAGGGACACCTGGGTGTGAGCCTTAGTACCACAAAAACAACACAAAAGAAAAGTCTGGATTGCTAAGGCTACCATTCTTGACATCCAGAATGAATTCTTAACTGACATAAAGTTACAGAACATCATGCAGCTTCCACTTTTCTGGAGAAAAACTCATTAAAAAAAAAATATATATATATATACGTAGGCATCTAGAAAGAAGCTAGAAAGACTGAACGCCAAACTGTTAACAGGCCTTCCGCCTTTGTGGAAAGAATAACTTCAACTTTGTAATTTATATACTTACGTATATTGGATTTAAAAAAAAAGATGAGTATAAGTTTACCGCTTTTGTAGTTTTATAAACGATACAAATACTTCAAGTCACCTTAATTTTATAGTTTCATAAAGTATAGGATATATTTAATTCATCTTAATTTACTTCACAAATAATCCTGCAGTGAATTGCATCATTTTGTAATAACTTAAAATATTTTCCAACGACCAAGTTTTCCAAATAAAAATGTTTGGAAATGTGTTCTAAGGATGGATTTTTTTTTTTTCAGATTTGTGAGTTTTCACATATGAAGAATCATACATAGTTACAGACACTGACTCACATGTAATTCTGCATTTAGTAAGTCACCATTATTTTCAAAGAAAGCAGCTCATTCATTTGTATAGAATTTCTGGAACAGTAGGAAAGAGAATCACAATCCAAAAGAAAACTGGAACATATAGTTTATTTAAAACATGGTAAAAGGGCTGGAGATTTAGGTCAGTGGTTAGAGTGCTCGCCTTGCAAGCACAAGGCCATGAGTTCCATCCCCAGCACCCCCCCAAAAAAAACCAAAAACCAAAAAACAAAACCAAACCTGGTAAATGCAGATAGATTTTAAACGGGTTTAAAAATGTAATAATCTAAATGAGAGACATACATATTAAAACTATAACAGTTGGACATATTGGGATGAAAATGTTTGATAAGGTGCTGGATTAACAGGGGTAGGGCCGGAGGGTAGGGTTATATTGTGATACAAGCCAATTTAGAAATATCTACTCAATTTTAAAGTCTCATTTTCCTTTCACCTAGCAATTCCACTTCTAGAAATGTAATCCCACAAACTCTCATGTATACATGAAGAGGTACATAGGAGGAGATCGAATACAACATTGTTTACAATTGCAAGAGACTGGAAACAATTGAATGTGTATTAACAGACAGTCTGTGGTTAATTGAATAACCACAAGATAATCTTCCGTGTCTCTGATAAAGAGGAGGAAGAATATGGAAATATATCCTATATATTCATTAATAGTCATATATATTATGCCCACTTATGTAGATATGAAACTGGAAACATGCTTTAAGAATGGATTTTTTTCTGTTCTGTGAATTTTCTCACATGAAAGTCATACAGTTATAGATACAAAATCACATTTAATGCTGCATTTAATAAGTCATCTTCATTTTAAAGGAAAACAAGGTCATTTATTTATAGGTAAAGAACATCTGGCCAGGTGTGGAGACAACATACCTGTAATCCCAGCACTCGGGAGGCTGAGGCAGGAGGATCACCATGAGTTCAAGCCCAGCCTGGTACACATAGTGAGTTCAAGGCCAGCCTGAACTACATAGCAAGAGCCTGTCTAAAAAAACAAACCACCAAACCACCCCAAATCAATATGAAAAGAAATTGCAATTCCAAAGGAAGATCTACAGAACATGTAGAGAGAAAATATGGTATGTGTATACATGTGTACATACAGACAGTGCACAAAATGGGTTATAATATGTTCTATTTGTGCAAAAAGAAGGAGGAGGGTCTACATAAATGCTTATCTATACCCGGAATATCTCAGGAAAGGCACACAGCAGGGAAACTACAAGAACAGGGTCTTGCAAATGGGTGAGAATTTTTTAAATTGTACATTAAGATATATAAAAGAATTAAATGATAACGAATTGTGATTGCTCCTCAAATTCTAAGGCATATATATGATTGCTGCATAGGCCCTAAAACACTAGCCTTCGAAAAATGAGAAGGGGGTTAGTTTAGTTTTTATAGCTGAACAGAACCAAATGGAATTTAAAACCCTACACAGTGCTTTATTTTCATTGGTGGCCTCAGGAAAATCAATAAACCAGTCAGTTGTGATCCCCCTTTCCCCAGCATGGAATTGAGTTTCCTGCTTGTATTGATTTAGCAGTTCAGGCACTGCGGATGGGGCAGGGTTGGCCCACCCTACTTTTCCAATTGGTCCCGTTTGTACCACTTTCAGTCAAAATTCCAAAGGTCACTTGGAAAGCACAAAACCCTCGAAGCCGTCCAGACACTCCCTGTCGGCCGAATAACGCCCCCGCAGCCCCATCCCAGGCAGGGTCCTGGGAACCAGCATTTGCTGCTGTACATCCTTGTCTACTCGGCAAAGGGTGGAAAGACGCTGAACAAATTGGGTTTCGACAAGAATCTCTTTGGAACCGAACTTTAACAATAACTGATTAGAAAATCTAGCTTACATTCCAAATGCAGTCATTTTTATCTTAGTCAAGGTGCAATAACAGTTAAACAAAAACCAGCGTGAGTCATGCTCCTATAAAACTGTCTGCTTCCAGAGTTCAGCATTTCCGTAAATGAGGGAGGCTTCCAGTCCACCGCATAGAATAGGGCTGTTCTAGTCTTGTTTTTCTGACAGAAATTATTACAAGACAAGCAGATCACACGGGATCGACCCAATGGCTCCTCGACACGGGATGCACACATTGGGCTATCAAACTCCTTGGCTGCCTAGCACCATTTGACCCCTCTTCCAGTGTCTGGATATGTCCCACCTTAGGGGGGCCCACCTCTCTGCCCAGGAAGCAGAAAGAAAAGCTCACACAACCTCCCTCACCACTGGGAGGACCTGACAGCACACACACTGGTGACGGCCACCTGGGCACGAGCAAGAGTCCAGAAGGTGCAGGCAGGACTGGATTCCACGCTGGTGAAGGTGGCCAAGAGGCAGCCAAGAGCTGGCAGGCTGTGGCCCTTGTAACTGGCCCTGCAGTCTCCAGAGTGGATCCCTGGCCTTCCTGCACATGCCGCCAACTCCCTAACATCCTCCGCTACTGTATTTTCTCTTTAATTGGAGTGGTTTCTGTTGGTTATGCCCAGCTAGGATAAGCCTCTGACTCGGATGACTAATGAGGACTTGGTCAAGTTCTAAGTGCCAGATGATTCCTTCCACCTCCCTCCAGCTGCCACCTGATGCTGACACGTGCCCTCATCATGAGCCATTTCTCATAACCAGGTTCAGGAGGAAAACGGTGGTGGAGTCAGTGGCTGGTTTGAATGCCGCCGATATGCAATGACTTTGGTAAGAGGCTTAACCTCTTGTTCTGTCTCCTCATCCTTCCAATGGGGATGATACAGCCCTATTACCAACAATTATTGTGAAGAGTAAACAAAATAATTCATTAACAAGAGGAGGAGGAGAAAGAGGAAGAGGGGGAGGAAGGGAGAAGAGGGAAGAGAAAAAGAAAATGGGGAGTTAGAAAATTGTTTATTAGAGGGGTTAATAAAATCCATTGAACAACTAGATCAGAGATTCTTAGCAACTTTTTTTCCTGCTCACAGACTCCTTTAGAATAATCAGTTATCAAAAATCCAAGGATATATCCAACATAAACTCTGGACAAACTGGGCAGGAGGGTCACACGCCTGTAATGCCAGCACTCTGGGAGACGGGGCAGGAGGATCACACATTCAAGCCAGCCTGGACACTTTCATGAGGCCCTGTCTCAAAATAAAATATAAAAGGGTGGGAGAAGTAGCTCAATGCAATTCCCAGTACAAAAACCAAAAACCTCTGGATAAAGTCTAAAAAAACCCAACTCCCTGAAAGTATTGAAGAGCACAAGAGTAGGCGGATGCTCAGAGAAGTTGACATCTGCAAAAAAGGGGACATCACAGAGTGAGTTTGTTTGTGTTTAAATAACACTTTGCTTGAAGGTGAGTCTCAGTCTGCACCAGGCAAGGCCGCTAGAATTCTGATAGAAAAATTTGCAATGTTGTCAGCTGAATGAACCAAAAGATACAGTTCTAGACCACCATAGTTACTAAAAAGTTCAGAGGGAGAGCCAAGAAAGGGGGTCAAAAACCCAGTTCTGTGTATAAACTCTGACAAACTCCGCTTTGCCCATAAACTGCACATGCATGGAGTAGACACCAAGCACTCAGATAAGGCTAAAAGAAATGAACTCAAATTTGAGCTGCCACCCACCAGACAAGAGACAGAGTTTACAGTCTGAGTTCAGTCAACTATAAACTAAAAACTAAATCAATATTCTTCCGAGGAACAGAGAACCCAGAGCCTCCATAATGTATCATCCAGAGTGCCCAAGATACAAAATTCCCCCATGTGTCAAAAAAACAAGAAAACTCGACCTGTTCTAAGGGCAAATATAGTTACTAGAGACCAACTCCAGGATGATTCAGACACTGGAATTAGCAGACAAAGATTTTAAAGTAGCTATTATAATTATGCTCGAAGACATAAGGGAATATGCTTGCCACAAATAAAAGAATGCAGTCTCAGCAGAAAAGAAACTATAAAAAAGAACCAAGTGGTAACTTTAGAAATAAAAAATTCAATATCAGGGTAAAAAATTCACTGGATGGGCTTTAGAACAGAAGAGAGGCGACAAAAGAACAATGCAGTAAAGTTAAAGATAATTCAATAACACCCATTTGAAAGAATGCACACTTTTTTTTTTTTAAAGACTGAAAAACATTAGTGGTACCTCAGGGTCCCTTTGGACAACACCAGAAGATTTAACATGTGTGTATATAGTCAGAGTCCTAGAAAAGGAGAGAGAAAAATGGGATAGATGATGTTTGACCAAAGAATAGCCCAAGTTGATAAAAGTATAAATTTATAGATTCAGAAAGTACAGGAAATTTCTAAATAGGATTTGAAAAAACAACAGCATCAGTAGCAACACATCAAGGAATATCATAGTCAAACTGCTGAAGGTAAATAAAAATAAAATCTTGAACATGGTAAAGAAAATGACATTTTGTATGCAGGGAATTGAATGATTTTGAGACTTGTAAGCAAAAATAAAGTGGGGCAGAAGATAATGGAATAATATCTTTGGAGTACTGGGGGAAAACTGTCAACTCAGGAGTCCATGTTAAGTAAATAAATCCTTTAGGAGTAAATTTGGAATAAATATACTTTCAGCTTCAAAAAAGTGAGAAATTTGTCCACAGCAAACCTGCATTATTGAGAAATGCTAAAGGAAGTTCTTCAGGATGATGGGAACTGGAACTAAGCAGAAGCTCAGGTCTACAGTACAGAATGAAGCTCTGAGGGAATGGTAAATGTGTGGAAAAACATAAAAGATTATTTTTGTTCTCTTAATTTCTTTAAAATACAAATGACTGCTTAAACCAAAAATTATATACAGAGGTTCCTTGGTTCATGAACTTAATTCTTTCCCTGATTCTGGTCACAGACTAAATTGGATGAGAACTGAATCAAATTCAACGGTTAGGTTCAGTGCTGACCTTATGGGAAAATTTGATTTGGTTCTCGTCCAATTCAGTTTGCGACCAGAATAGTGGAAAGAATCAAGTTCATGAGCCGAGGTACCACCGTATTCTATTATAGAGTTAATAGTGTAAATAGGTATAATAATCATGACAACTGTAACATAATGAAGAGGACAGGTAAAAGGACTTAGGTAGTTGTAAGCTTTCTATTATTTTATTTGAAGTGATGCAATATAAACTCTTACCACACTATAAAAAGTGTCCTGGGATGCATATTATAATTCTAAGGCAATAACTAAGTAATAAAGCAAAGAGGTATAGCCACAAAAATCAACAGACAAATCAAAATGGAATTCTAAAACATATTCAGTTATTCAGAAGGAAGGAAATGAAGTGCTTGCTTCAGCAGCACATATACTAAAATAGGAAGGAAATGAAAAAGAATGAAAAATAGAAGAGACAAAACAAGTAGTAAAATTCTAGGCTTAAATGCACTCTGTTGATAAGTGTGTTAAATAAAAAGGACTAGCATTCTAATTAAAAGTCAGAGATTGTAAGGTACATAAAAATTCAAGGCCCAATTACATATTACCTATAAACAACCTACTTTAAATATAAAGACACAAATAAGCTGAATACCAATAAATGGGAAAAGAAATCACATAAACTTTAAGCATAAGAAGGCTGAAGTGGCTATAACAAAAATCAGTAAGTAATCTTCAAGACAAAGAAGCTGGGTTTGGTGATACAGCACTCTGGGAGACTGAGACAGAAGGATAGCAGGTTCAAGTCTAACCTGGGCAATGTAGTGATTTAGTGAGACCCTGTCTCATAATGAAAAAAAAATTTTTTTAAATAAAAAGAACTGGGGATATAGCTCAGTGTGAAGCCCTGGAGTTCAATTCCTAGAACCACAAATAAAAATAAAAAAGACAAAGAATATTAGAGGAAAAAGTATATCTCATAGTGATTAAAAAGGTCAATATATTATGAGGAGAGAATCATAAATGTGTATGCACCCAATAACAGGCACTCAAAATACATAAAGTAAAAATTTGTACAACAAAATGGTATGAATGAAGGTTGGGTGTGGGAGAAAATTTTTTCTTATTTTTAACTTTATACTTCTTATAGTGTAAATTTTAATAGCAAATGCTTGTTCTGCCATCACCATCTTCATCATCATAAGAGTAGAACAGATATTTGAGTTAAATCTTGGAAGATGATTACGAGTTTTTCAAAGACATGGGAGAGGAGGGCATTCTGGGCATTGCTCACATGTGTGCCAGGGTGGAGATTAATGAAAGCGCCCAGTGGGCTCTGGCTCTGGGGCTACAGTTCTCAGGCATGCTTGAAAACTAGGGCTTGGTGAGGTTGGGGATTTAGCTCAGTGGTAGAGGACTTGCCTAGCAATGCAAGGACCTGAGTCCGATCACAGGCACCCCACCACCACCACCACAAAAAAAGAAAACTAGGGCTTGGTTGGTATCACTGAGGAGGGAGAGGAGATGGGCAGCCAGACTGAAGGGCCTTATATATATGCCAGTTTCAACTTGGTCATGAATAATAATCAAAGAGTTTTTCAAAGGGAGCAGACAGGATCACGTTTGGGCTTTAGAGAGATGTTCTGACTTCAGGTTGGAGGTGATTTACAGACCAGAGTGAGGGCAGAGTGAGTTCTAGAAGATGCTTCGATGATGCAGATTAGAAATGATGGAGGCCTGAATCAGGAAAATAGAGCAGAGGTGGAGAAGGAAACAGGGCTTTGAAAGGCACATGGAAAGGAAAATAATGGGAATTTGGTAATTGTGGGTCTAGATAATTACAGGCACTAACATCCATTAACTCCTGCAAGTTCAGTCTCATAAAACCACTTGGTGAAATGATACTTTAGTCCCATTTTGCATAAAATAATAAGAACAACACAATAATATCTACCACTTAGAAGTTAATATTATTGATTGCAATGCCTATCAGACTACCATCAGGCTTCTTTGTAGCAACTAACTCACCTCTGCTCTTAAAAGTCACATGAAACTCAAGGTACTCAATACAATCTTGAAAAGAACAGTGATGTTCAAAAGACTCACACTTCATTTCAAAATATGTTACAAAGCATAAGTAATTAAAATAGTGTGGTGGGCTGAGGATTTAGCTCAAGTGGTAGAGCGTTTGCCTAGCAAGCTCAAGGCTCTGAGTTCGATCCCCAGCACCACAAAAAAAATAAATAAATAAATAAATAAAATAAAATAAAATAAAATAAAATAAAATAGTGTGGTATTTGCATAAACTTGGGTAACCAAATTGATTGAATAGAATTGACAGTCCAGAAAAAACTCCATATATGCATGATAAATTGATTGTTCAACAAGGGAGGCAAGACCATAAAGTGAGGAAATACTAGTTTCTCCTACAAATGATGTTGGGACAGTTGGAGATCTATATGCCAAAGAATAAAGTAGGACCCTTACCTCACTCATGCCATATGCAAAAATTAACTCAAAATTGATCAAAACCCTAAGGGTAAAAGAAGAACTATGAAACTCTTAGAAGAAAGCATAGAAGAAAATTCTCTGACCTTGGATTAAGCAAATGATTTCTTGGCTATGACTCTTAAAAACACAAGGAACAAAGTAAAAAATAGATAATTGGACTTCATCAAAATTAAAAAATTTTGTGCTTCAAATGACACTATCGGGAACACAAAGTCAGAGCACTATTGCACTCCTGTAATCCCAGCTACTTGAGAAGCTGAGGCAGAAGCATTGCGTAAGCCCAGGAGTTCAAGGTTAGGCTGAGGAACACACTAACACCCTGTCTCTAAAAGTTAAAAAGAAGAGAGAAAAGACTCACACAAGGGGAGAAAGTATGTGCAAATCATATATTTGATAAGGGACTTGAATGTGGAATATATAAAGAACATTTACAACTCAACAATAAAATTAGCTTAAATAAAAAATGGGCAAAGGATTTGAATAAACATTTTTTTGAAGAGCTAGGTGTGGTGGTGCACGCCTGTAATTTTAGCACCCAGGAGGCCAAAGCAGGAGGAAGTTCAACACTAGCCTAGACTACAAGTCTCTGTCTCAAAAAAAAAAAAAAGTTCTGTAAATGGCCAATAAGAAACTGGACATGTGACGCATGCCTGTATTCCCAGCACTTGGGAGGCTGAGGCAGGAGGATGGTCAAGAGTTTGAGGCCAGCCTGGACTACACAGTGGGTTCAAGATCAGCCTGAACTACACAGGGAGACTCTGTCTCAAAAAACAAAAGAAAGGCCAATAAGCATATGCAAAAATGCTCAGTCATCAAACATCAAGCAAATAAAATTAAAAGACAGTAAGATATCCGCTCCATGCCCATGAGGGTGATTATATGGGAGAGACAAGTGAGATCAGTTACTGAGGATGTGGAGTGATCGCAGCCCACATATACTGCCACTAGGAAAGTAAAATGGCACAACCACTTTGGAAAACAGCCTGGAAGTTACTCAAAAAGTTCAAAGAGAGCTGCTCTTCGGCCCATGCCTAGCAATTCCATGCCTAGCTCTATATGCAAGAGCAATGAAAATACATGTTAACACAAAAACTTGTCCACAAATATTTATGGCCGCCCTATTTATAATGGCCAACAGGTGGGTCCAGTTTAAATGCTCACTAACCGCATAAACAAAATATGGTTTATTCATACAACAGAATATTACTTGGCCATAAAAAGGAATAAAGTACTGGTACATGCTACAGCACAGATGAGCCTCAAAAACACGCCAAGAGAAAGAAGACAATTACAGAAGAAACATATTATAATTCCATGTACATGAAATGCCCTGAATAGACAAGTCTATGGAGACCAGAAGTAGATTAATGATCGCCCAGGGTAAGCAGGATAGGAAGAATTCGGCTAGGGGGGAGTGAAAACTCAAGGGTCCATGGATTTCTTGGCAAGTGAAAATAATGTTCTAAAATGTGTTGTGATGATTAAGTAACCCTGTGAATACACTAAAAATCATTAAATTGTGTTCTTTAAATGATCTGCGAATTGGCCAGGTATGGTGGCACACTCCACAATTCCAGTATTGTGGGCAGCCGAGGCAGGAGGGCAGCAAGTTCAAAACTAGCCTGGGCAATTTAGTGACTTAACAAGACCTTGTTTGAAAATTAAAAAAAAAAAAGAAAAGGGTGTTCTTTTTTTTGTTTGTTTTTTGAAATGGGGTGGGGTTTAAAGCACACCCCTATCTTCAAATTTCTGATTCTGCGGGGTGTGGTGGCTCATTCCTCTAATCTCAGCACTTGGGAGGTTGAGGCAGGAGGATCGCCACGAGTTGGAGGCTAGCCTGGTCTACACAGTGAATTCAAGGCCAGCCCAGACTACACAGCTAAACTCTGTTTAAAAAAAAAAAAAAAACAATAACCAAAAACCAAAAACCTACAGTAGTTCTGAGAGGAAACATTGTCATGAATTTAATGCAAACTCTTTCGTCGCCTTTCTTTCTGTATTCGCATGTATGTAAACAAGCTAGAGGTGCATGAACTTAGTTTGGTAATTTAAAAAATGAAAGCACTCATGCTGTATGTATTGCTTTGCGGCTTTCACTCACACTCCTGCGTCTCCGCCATACTGCCGCATCTCTTGCATACTCCTTCCTCGGGTTTTAAAAACCCTGCACAGCGAGCTGGGTGGGGCCCAGCAGGAGGGCGCTCGCCCAGGGCATGCAAGGTCCTTGTTTCCATCCCAGCGCCTGGAACAACACCAAGAACGTGAAAGAAAAACCTGCATCCGAGCAGCAAGGTGTATGTAGGCTGAGAACTGATGAGCGGACTTGCGTGGGTCAAAGGGGCAGGAGGTTAAAATGTAACAGGGCCCGCAGAGGAGCCTTTTCCCACACCCACGCAAACGCGCGCGTTCTTAAAACTCTGGCGTTTTCTTTGTTTGGTACCTCATTGTTTTAGTTTCTATTTTCCTGATTACCAAAAAGGTTAGTAAATATGAGTTTTCCTGATGTTTTCACTCTGAATTATTTTTCTTAGGATAGCTGGTATTTTTTATATTCCTTTATTTCAAAAGTTTTATTTTGTTTTGCTTGTATCACATAGATAGCACATAGCTGGTTTTCTTACAAATGGACCCAACCTTGGGGCTGGAAAAGAGAAAACTTGCAAAATCTAACATGACAAATCACTGGTTAATATTATTTCAAAGTTGGCCTGGATTACTGTATCTTATCTTTGTGTAGTATACTTCTTTAAAAATAGTATACAACTATGTCTTGCTGTAGAATTAACATTTTAAAGTTTGTGTATATACTAACCTTTGAATTTTATCAAAAAGAATTCCACTTGAATATTGGGATGGTTTCAAGATATGTCTACAAGTTTTTGGTGTTGTACGGTACTAGAGATTAAACCCCAAACCTTTACACTGAGATACATCTCCAGCCCTTTTTGATTTTTACTTTGAGGCAGGGTCTCACTAAATCACTAAGTTGCCCAGGTTGGGCTCAGACTTGTGATCCTGCTTCAGCCTCCCAGAGTGCTGGGATTATAGATGTGTGCCCCACACCAATTTACGATCACATTGTTGAAGAAATGTTTTTCTCTCGATACTTAGAGGCACTGTGTCCTCCCCTGAACAAGAAGAATTTAGTAGAATTCCCTTCCTCCTCTCTCCCCTCCTCCTCCCTCCCCTCCTCCTCCCTTCCTTCCTTCCCCATCTTTCATGTTTATATAACTTGAATTTGACTTTCAAACTGCCTTAAAACATAGCCTGCCTATACCTCATAAATATGTACAATTATTGTCTATTAAAAATTTTAGAAATATTCTTTAAATAGCCATCACTTATTTACATTTAGGTATAAGTGGACACACTTCTTTGCTTGTCACTGTTTTTAGTGTCGCCTGTCTTTTTCTTGGATTCATTTTCTGACCTTCTGGAATTCATTCTCTAGTACATTTTTCAGGGATGACTGAGTGTAAATTTTATGAGTCTTTGAATGATTGAAAATGTCTTTAGTTTGTGTTTTCCATTCGAATTCTAGAAGACTTGGTATGGAACACTGGACTTAAAAATTAAATTTCTTTCAGAGCTATCCATACGTTGTTGCACTATTTCATAGCATCCAGCGTTGCCAGGGAGAGATATGATGTTAATATGCTGCTCATGCCCTTGGGAGCAATCTGGCTTTCTCCACCAGTTTTGAAGGATTTTCTCCTGGCATTCTGAAGTTTCAGGCATGGGCTTTTTCTTCGTCCTTCTTCTCCCTCATCCCTTCATGGATCTTCACCCATCTTCACCTTCATCTCTTCTATTGGGATAAGGGGGTCCCGCCTCATGCTCTGGACCCATCTCCTCTCACCTTCACAGGGATAGCACCCCATCAACATTCACCCCGTGTAAAGCCCTCCAATTATTTATTTATTTATTTTTGGTGCTGGGGATCGAACTCAGGGCCTTGCACTTGCTAGGCAAGTGCTCTGCCGCTTGAGCTAAATCCCCAGCCCCTAGGCCCTCCAGTTAAAAACATAAAACACAGTGTCTTTCTCTAACTCCCTAACCTTTCTACCCATCTCCCTATTTTCTTGTCTTACTTACTTTTCTCTTTTTGCTGAAACAAAATATCCAACACCCAAAGTTAAGGGAAGAAAAGTTTACTGAGCTCACAGTTTGTAGAAGTTTCAGTCCATAATTAGCTGAATCCAAGGCAGGGTGGCATGGCAGACAGGCAGAAGTGAGCAAGTAAGCAAGAAGAGGCCTGGGCAACCTCTTTCTGCCCCTTATATCTTATCCAGGCTGCCAGGATTAGGGTGGTGTGAAACCAATCAAGTGGATTGATTTAGTAGTCACACGCCCTTAATCCAGCATCACACACTCTAGATTCAGCCACTTCTGAAAAATCCTCACCTGTGACTGCGTGAGGCTTTGGGGGGGCATGTATACACAAACCATAACATTTCTCTTTCTTTCTTTGTTTTCAGTACTAGGGATTGAACTCAGGACCTTCCCACTGAGCTATGTATCCAGCTGTTTTTAAATTTTTTATTCTGAGACAGGGTCTCTCTGAATTGCTAAATTGCCCAGCCTGGATTTGAACTTGTGATCCTCCTGCCTCAGCCTCCCAGAGGGATGGCTACTGGGATGGCACTCCATTCACGGCTATTTTATAGCAGGGATGTCTCTGTATACCATCTCTACTAGCTCACCTGACACTGATTTCCTGACTCAATCCAATCTGCTCCCCATGTTCCAAGCACTTTATTGCAACAGCTCTTGGTAAGGTCCCTTTGGTGCTCCCAGATCCAATGGTCACCTTTAAATTCTTACTTCCTTTTCCTTTAGGACAGTTTTCATAGTCTCCTTTTGTTGGAATACTTTCTTCTATTGGCTTCAACCTACTTCAGTCTCCTTTATCAACGCCTCTCCTCCTAGACTTGGGAGAAATGTCTTCTGTATTGCATTGGTTCATTTTCTGTTGCTATAACAAAATACCTGAGGCTCAGAACTTTATAAAGAAAAAAAGTGTAGTAGCTCACAGTTTTGGAGACTGAAGGCTCAAGACTGGGTGCACCATCTGCATGGCCTCTGGTGAAGGCTGCCTGGTGAGCAGCACCACAATGGCAGAGGTGCAGGCAGAAGAGATCATGTGGCAGGATAAGAAGCCAGAGGGTTTTAGGGGCCAGGCTTGCTCTTTTTAGAACAACTTGTGGTCACAGGAACTATCCAGGGTCCCACAAGAACTATATTAGCCCCTCTTGAAGGCAGCACCCCTAGTGACCCAGCCACTTTCCACCAGTGCCCCCCCAAAAGACTTCACCTCTCTTCACTGTCACCATACTGGGGACCTGGCTGCCAGCACCTGATCACACCGTTGGGGAACACAGTCATGCTGCATCCATGCCATAGCCTCTGGCCACACTCTTTCCAGGGGGATTTAATCTTCCCAGCTGTAAGTACTTCTATTTGCTGCCTAGCCCCAAATTTGCATCTCCAGATGCCGAGTCTAAGTGCCGGGCTTTAACATCCAACCTCTCCATCTGCTCACTTCACAGATGGCATCTCAGTGAGAGGCTGAATTGTGTTTCCTCTCTCAATATGCTCCCTTTCTCCAGTTACTTAAACCAGAATCCTTGAAGACAGTCTCCACCTCTCCTTCCCCCTCAGCACTTCACATCTAATCTCTTAGTGCAACCCATCAGCCCTTCATTATGGTACAAGATATAGCCATCAACCTCGCCTGCCAAAGCCCTAATCCCAGCCACCTCCACCTCACATCTGGACCTCAGCGACGGCCTCCTAACGGGGCTCCTGGCATCCAGTCCTGTCCCCGTGCTGCGGCCTCCATTGTCGGCCAGGGGCCTCCTTCCCGAAGCATCGCCCAGCTCCTGCCGGCTCCTCAGACTCACAGGAAACCTATGAGGCTCCACATGAGCCAGCTGCTGTTTATTCCTCCAGACACATCTCTTGGCCTTCTCTGGCCCCGCCCACCACACTTTCGCTCCTTCACACGCTCTGCTCTTTCATTTCCAGGCTCAGTGCCAGCAAGGACACCTGGGTGTCATTCCACTCTGAAGGGAATTAACCAGTTGAGGAGCAGATTGGATGATGGAAGCAGTAATTGGATGCAGACTCCTGTGCCATGACAAAGAATATTTAGTCTTCTCCCTACCATCCTCCTCACCCTCCCACTCTCCTTCTTTTCTCCTTCTTCCTATTCCTCTCCTTCTCCCTTTCCCTCCCCTCAACCTCATCCTCCTCTTCCTCCTCCTGCGTTCCTCTTCCTTCTCCTCCTTCTCCTCCTCCTTTTATTCTGAGTACTGAGAATTGAAGACAGGGCTTTTGCATTGAATGACACCCCGGGCCCCTTTTTTATTTTTTATTTTGAGGCAGGGTTTCACTAAATTGCCTTGGGTTTGGTACTATCCATGGATGCAGGCATGGAATGTGGGGTCTTGGAATGTGTCCCCTGAAGATAAGGGGGACTTGGGAACTACTATGCTGAGAGGGAACGTGGAGGTGAAGAGAAGGGACCAGTAGAGAAGCCCCCAGCCTTGGCTGGGCCTGAACTTGTGATCCTCCTGCTTCAGCCTCCCACAGTGCTGGGATTACAGGCAACCATCACCATGTCAAGTTAAGAATATTTAGTTTTCTGATCAAATCTAAAGGGGGCTGAGAGATCTACCTTGGCAAAAATACTTACAATACAAATGGCAGATGAAGGATTTTAATTCTCCTATACACAAAAAGCCTCAAACTGACAGAAAAACACAATCAATTGAACAGAAAAATGGGAAAGGGATTTATTCAATAGGATTTTCATGGGAAGAGAAATGTAAATAGCCCATAAACATGTGGAAAAATTAGATTCATTGGTCATCAGGGAAATGTAAATTGAAGAAACTGAGGCTCCTTTTAAAAAAATCACTGGATAAGCAAAAATTAGAGTAGCTGATAAGAATGCATGAAATCAGACAATCTGTACATTGTTGGTAGAAATATGAATCGACACTTTGGGGAAATAATCTTGCAGTATCTATTCAGAATAAAAAATAATCGTTCCCTTTGATGCAGAGGACATACTTCTGGGATTCTATCCTATACAGAGATGAACTTATCAGCCTGTAAATGTATTGCACCACGATGGCATTGTAGCATGGTTTGCAATGGCAAAAGTCAGACAGGAGATTAGAAAAAGACTAGACTATGATGGAAAGTGACTCCCATGAAGAATCAAAATTCTATCCAAGTTATTGCAAGTCTGTAAACACTGCCTGACCCTGGATATAAAGAAATATTGATTTCAATAGCTGATGGAATTGTGGGGAATTTTGCATTACTGTATAATATTGGCTGCCAATAAAGAAACTTTTTAAAAGTATGAATGGTTCTTTTATAAGAATGATAAGGTTGAGATATTCCTAGGTAAATGGATGCATCTTGAGACCATACTCTTAAGTGAAATAAATCAGACACTCGTTTAAATACCGCATTGTTTCTCTGGTGTGAGGAACTGAAAGTATAAATAAAGACTAAAATGTATTATATTGGGGGAAAAAGACAAGCATGAATGGTGAGCCCTAGAAGTGGCAATTACATATGGAATGGAGGTCAATTCGCTTTGAAGGCCATTTAAATATTCTCCAAGGGTTGGGGATTTAGCTCAGTGGTAGAGCACTTGCCTAGCAAGGACGAGGCCCTGAGTTCCATCCCCAGCACCGTCCCCCCCAAAAAGATTCTCCTAACCACCCTTTGGAAAACGGAGGATCATGTATGGACTGGAGACCAAGTCCAATGTAGAGCGAGAAGGAGCAGGTAGGGAATGCAGTAGTCTGTCCTTAGTTGAGATTTTACTTCTGTGGCTTCAGTTACCTTCAGGTCAACCATGGGCCAGAAACATTAAATAGAAAATTTCATTACTAAAGAACTAATACATTATAAATAACCTTTGTTACAGAATACTGTTATAATAGTTTACATTATTGTTATTGTTCCTAATAATCTTGTTTTGTCTAACTTCTAGATTAAACTTTATTGTATGAATGTACATAAATGTAGGGGAAAACAGTATATATAGAGTTTGGAACCATCCATGGATATAGGCGTGGATTGTGGGGTCTTGGGATGTGTCCCCTGAGGACAAGGCGGGCCTGGGGACTACTGTGCTGTGAGGGGATGCGGAGGTGAAGAGGAGGGAGCAGTGGAGAAGCCTCCAGCCAGAGAGAAGGAGGCTAGAGGTGCCCACCCATGAGAAAGTCACTGCCTCACTGGGTGGCGAAGGCTGGAGGGAGAATCCCCGGAGGGAAGGCAGAGAGTCAAGGCAGGAGGGAGCTCTGGAAAGCAGCTCCCACTGACAGGCAAGTCAGAGGACAGCACGGGAGCATGAAGATGGTCCCAAAGACCGTAAGAACCAGTGTGATTTTTTTAAACATTGAAGAGGGAGGGGAGGAAGAAGAGTTTTTCAGGCAGGCTGAGTCTGAGTTCTCTGAAATCAGTAGGGAATAAGGAAATGTTCACGCTGAAAGACAAAATTAAAAAAAAAAAAAAAGAAAAATCAAAGAAGCCGGGAGCCGAACAGTCTTCTGTTACTTAATTGATCTGTAGAAAGTTTGAACTTTCTCTCCAATAAGACAAACAACTTTCAGCAGAGTCAGTCCCCAAAATAGTACTTCCCCACTTTCTGGTATAACTATTCCTCATTTTGTATAGCTTCCTATTAATATTTTTGGTCTAATACTGAATTCAGATTCTTCTTCTTAAAAAGTTTTGCAATATTGCTAGTATATTTTTCCCTACTTGGGACACCCTTTTGCTTTAAAAAAAAAAAAAAAAATCCCCTTGCTGGTTTTGCCCGTCACGGATTTGTAAACGGACACAGATGACCCAAACTTTGCCCCAGAGCTTTGGTCTTCTGCTCTGGATCAATTCCTCCATTCTTTTAATAGCATCGCTTCCTCTTTGTGCTCTGCCAGCCTTTTCTCTATATTCTTGTGGTAGAAAGCAACCCTAGCTAAGCACAGTTTTCTGGGTGTGCCCTGCTGCACTTCCCTCATCTGAGCAGCCCTGCCTCTTACTTTTCTTTCGGGTTCTCGGGCACTAGCAGGTCTGTGGCCTTCTGCAGGGTCCTCTCCACTGACTGCCTGTATTACCACCAGCCATCACTGGCTATATTCAGTCTCTCTGCCACATATACATTACATGTAGATTTATACTTCCCACATCACTTGCAAGTGCTAAAACACTCAAGCTCACCTGTGAGAGTGAGGCTCTGAGGCTATGATAAATTTTTTAAAAAGAAAATAACTAGTGTTGGAGATAATATGGAGAAAGTGGATCATTCACCATTACTAGTGGGGATGTAAAAGGGTGCCACTACTGTGGAAAAGAGTATGACCATTCCTCAAAATAATAAAAGTAGAATTCACATATGATCCAACAATTCTGCTTTGGGGTATAACTCAAAAGAACTGGAAGCAGAGGTTCAAAAATTATTTGTATTTTCTTTTTCATAGGAGCATTTTTCGCAATAGTCAAAAGTTGGAAGCAACTCGAGTATCTACTGGCAGATGAATGGATTAGCAAAAGGTGGTGTATTCATACAATAGAATACCACTTGGCCTTTAAAACGAAGGAAACTGACACATGGTACAACATGGGTGGACCTTGAAAACATTTTGCTAAGTGAAATAAGCCCATCACAAAAAGGACAAATGCTTCTACATATGTGAGGTACTTAGAATAGTCAAATTCATAGAGACAGGAAGTGGAACGGTGGTTGCCAGGGCCCAGGCCGGGTGTGTATGGGTGAAGGGTTGGTGCTTAGTGGGTATAATTTCAGTTTTGGAAAATGAAGAGTTCTGGAAATTAATTAGTTGCACAATATGAATGTGCTTAACACTATGCAACTGTACACTTAAAATGCTTAAGATGGTAAATGTTTGTGTTATGTATATTTTACTACTATTTAAAAAAAAAAGGACTAAAAAATGGAAAGAGTGGAGCTAAGATCCAAATCCACATCATCTGATGACAGTATCCACTGTTAAACCTTGGAAGACAATGTGTCCGTCACCTGGCCACCCAAGCAGGCCCCCTGCAGGTCTCCATCCCCACTCCAAGCGCTTTACCAGTGGGTTCCTTATTTGTACATTCAGAGGTGGTCTGGTTTAGATCACCAATGTCCCCCCAAACTCTCACGGGTGCAGAAGGGGGGCATTTGGAAGGTCGTTGATTCTTGCGGGCACTGCAGTCATCTGCGGATTCACCCAGCAGGGAGTTCGGCCCTGAGCGTGCTGTTCACCAGCAGGGTCTGACGGAAGGGCTGGTGGCAGCGGGTGTGATCTGGAAGGGTGTAACTCCCTGCCTGGCTCCTTGAGCTTCTCTCAAGCTTCCTGGCCACCATGACGCTCCCCCCAAGCTGTTTCTGCCTCAGATCAGGCTGACCACGGTTTGAAAATGTGAGCCATAGTAAACCTCTCCTCCTTTAAATTGTGGGTGCTTGGTATTTCGTCCCAATGATGAGGAAAGTGACTGAGGCAAGAGGACACCTCTTCACCTCCCCCAGGTGGGTTTCAATAAACCTATTTCTCTTCCATTTGGCCCTTACGGCTGATGCTTCGGCAGCCAGCTGCCTGGGCCACCCTCGGTCAAGGTCAACAAAAATAGCACGTCGCTTATACTGTTTCACCTAGTGAGCATCTGACCCATGGCCTTGGCTCCCACCCAGCAGCCCGACGCACTTCTATCACCCACGTGCCCATGTGGCGCCCTCACACCAAGCTCCTTCAGGGTCTTCTCCTGCATCACAGGACCCTATCGAGGTCCACACCTCCCAAAAGCTCTCCTACGTGGATCAGAGTTCTGGATTTTCATTCTTTTACCTTCTACACTTCTCAAAGATGGTACTTTACCTTGTACTTCACCATATTATATACCTGACAGGTGTTTTTAAGAAATGATTTATTATGAAATATTCAAACCTCAAAAAAAAGAAAGAAAATAGTGTAAAGAAAACCTACATGCTCATCGCTCTGCATTAATATTTTACCATCCTTGTAATCTAATAAGCATTTAATACATATCTAAGTATTCATTAAATATTGTATAAGATGACAGCACTGGGTGGATATGGTCTAAACACTGAGAATTTCATCTGGACATAAGGAAGAACCTCTTGGTAAGTACGCTCAATTTCTTAATAGGTGACATTGTGGCATACACCATTTTTACAAAGGCCAGGTTATGTCTTTCTGAGATCATATCTAATTCTGTCAAAGAGTTTAGAGATGGATTAAATTACCTCTTTGTGTATTTTCTCACTGTGCAAGTCCAGAATTCATCAGTGTCTAACTACAAGTCTTGCCTATAAACAAGAGAAACTGAATCTGGTTAACATAAACCAAATAATTTATTTCAAAAATGGAGAATCTCATAGAATTCAAGAAAAAAACAGAACAGCTTTGTAAAGGGCAGCAACCAGAGCGATCACAAGAGTCAGAAAGTGGAGACTCCTTGACAGTCTATGAGGGTGGGGCTGCTGTTGAGATGAATCAGCTCCAACCTTCCGCCTCTTGCTGTTGTCATTTGAATTCCCAAGAGGAACATGTGACCGCTCTAACCTGGATCATATGCCCACACCCATGTTCAATCGATCACCATGACTCCGATTCGACCAGGCCAGGCTGGTTTTCCAAAGAAGAATTTTGTAGTATTGTCCAAAGAATAAATCAAGAATAACAAGGATGAGCAGAGTCCACTCAGAAAGCCCATTAACACTTCTTGGCATCACCTCCCGAATGAGAATTTTATGAACTTCATTTGGCTTATGCAGCTTCAGATGTGGCTTTAATTTTTATCATGTTAGATAATTTTTAGCTAATCTCTAAAATATTGTCGCCTTCTGTGACATCACCTCTCTGTCCACCCAGACCTTACAGGAGATGGATGGTGTCCAGAAGACTAAAAGTCCATCCCATCCAGTTTCCACCATTCTAGTTTGCTTCACTTCACAAGATGAATAGCTCTTTGGACTAAGGGAGTAACTTTCTTTTGACAAGTCAAGTTATATTTCCCTATAATTTATAATATTAAAATGTTATCATGTTTATTTTTGACAGATCTTTTGTAGATGGTGGCAATGACAACAGAATTCCCGTATGAGGTAAAGGCTACTCTGTTTAAAGTGTACCCCGTGCAAGAGCCTCATATGAATACCTAGTAAGAAAATTTCTATTGTAAAGTGAAGTTTTGGTCTGACCTTCTTTCCAAGAAAAGTATTTTTTTACACTTCATGCATTTTTAGAAGAACACTTACAAATAAATATTTTAGGGAAAGAGGTAGAAGAAGCTGAATTAATAGAATAATTATAAAATGTTTTTCACTTTTCTTTCTCATGTCATTAATAGATTTGATTTTAGTTCTTCATGTTTTAGGACTTATGTGGTCTTTAAGTCAAACATTCAGAGACTAGATTAACTGCACATTTCCAATTATGATAAATATGCATTTACTCCGTGATTAAAATTGGACTTGTTCCCAAAAAGACTCCAGGTTTTTGGTAGAGTCTATGCTTCAGCATCTCTTGTTTTTCTTTTTTCTTTTGTTCACAAGTATTCACTTTCAAAGTTTTGTTTCTATTTTTTAAATTTATTTATCGAGAAGAAAAGACTTATTATAGTGCAAGGGCTGGGATGGACGAGAAGGTGTAGGCATGGTAGGCAACCACTCCCCCGGGTCAGCATCGTGTGCCCATTCTGATGGCCAGGAGTGTGCCAAAGGTGCCATCACTCCACAGAGTGGTTTTCCCAGTGCCGAAGGGCTACCAGGCAGTGAAAGCAGCTTGGCTGGGACTGTCCCTAAGGACCCAGAGCCGAGAAGGTGCGCTGTGCAAAGGATGTGGGAGTGCGGGCCTAGCCACAGGCCCGGGAGCAGGGTGGAGCGGCGAGCAGGCCCCTATTTTAAAAATGTTTTACTCTTCTGGTTGAGGACATTTGTAGCTGACGTTTGCTGCTTTCCCTGGCCTCAGGAAAATTGCCTAAATTCACTCTGATTTTCATTCCTCTATTTACACTCATTATGCTCAGTATTTCCAGGATGCTCTGGAGTCCGCCATTCACAAAAAGGAGTACACCGAAATGCACAACTTATCACAGAGTAAACGGTCCTGAACCCCTGCCTGGTGTCCCAGTTATCTGGTATATTCCCATTATAATACACATTTTACATTGTATTCTTTGCTGTTGCTCCCTATTTATAGTAAACATTTTGAGCATATAACCAAAAAATAAATCAGCTTACTTATTTCTATTTCTTGTAATGCTTTTTTTTTTCTTGTAATGTTTTAGACCAACACTATCCCTGAGAACAACTAGAAAAGATAGAAAAGTACAGGAAAGATTTGAAGGCTGCAGGGAGCGACCTAGACAGCAGGGATTCAAGGGCAGAAACGCCAGCAAGGAGGGGAGTGAATGGAGGGAGTCCAGCATTCTGCAACACTTTTGTCCTTCAAGCAAATTTTAACAGAGTCATTTATCTCTGGTATTTTCTCTTATGGTTATTGCTGTTTGTACTTTGCTTCTTTCAAAGTCAGAAAGATAGTTCCATATATTTTACTTTAAATATTTTATTGTTTTATACTTCTCATTTGGATAGTCAGTGCGTCTGAATTTGATTTTTGCATTGGTGAGGTAGAAGTAACAATATCTGTTTTTCCATCTAGATATCCATTTGACCCACCATCATCTATTGAAAAAAAAATTTTACTCCTAGGAAAGTGATTACATAGAAAATTTAGGAAAGGAGGGAAAGTCAAGTGCAACATGTAAAGCTAACTAAAGACTCATAGAGACTATGTAAAGACTTCTGCCAAAGCAGTAAGAAAAAACAAACAACAGAAAATGGGCGAAATATTTCAAAAGACAAAGAGAGGATATCCAAATGGCTAATAAACCTGAAATGATTCTTAGTTTCATTAGTCATCATGGAAATGCAAATTAAAATCATAATAAGATCTGATACACATGCACCAGGATGGCTAAAGTGAAGAAGATGGCAAAAAGCAGGTGTCGATGAAGATGTGGGCCAATCGGTGTTTTCATTTCCTGCTGGTAGAAGTACGAGGAATGAAGGGCACTTTGGGAAAATAGTTTGGCAGTCTGTTCTATAGCTGAACAGACATGTACTCCTGACTCCGAGCTCCACATCCCTGAGCAAGGCCGGTGAACATTCACCTAAAGACCTGTGCTAAAATATCCCATAACAGTGCTATCTGTGACAGTCCCAGGCGGAAACTACCAAATGCCCATCAGCCATCGACTGAGTGGTGTGTTAGTTAGATTTTCAGAGAACCAATGGTTTTAAAAGAGCAGATTTAATGGAGGACATTTATAGATTGCAATATTCACCCAGAAGCCAAATGCAGAAGGTGCCGAATGTGCATCTAGGCACTGGAGACCCGAAAGATCCAGCTGAGGGCTGGGAGCCCACAGCACTGTCCCACGTACGTCCGTGTCTGCACATGATGGCTGGAGCCAGGAAACGATGCTCACAGCAGAGATGACAACCAGAGCTCCTCCGAAGCAACAGCAGCCATCCTCGACGACAGCAAGGCCCCAAGCTCCTTCCTTGACGAGGACAGCTGAGCCCCCTCCGGAAGAACCAGCCGCAGCAGAGCTTCTCCTGGGAAAACAGCCTGCCAACTAGCTACGGCTCCCACTCTGCCTTATGTTGCATCAGCAACAGCCCTCAGGTGGGTCTCGTACGCCCAGCATCACACCAACTCAGTCCAGCTGGGCGTTCTGGCTCAAGTTGACCATATTAGGTCTACCACAAGTGAATAAATGAAACACTATAAAGGAATAAGAATGAATGGTTTACAACTAGGCAAACAACATAGATGAATTTGACAAAAATGATACCGTACAAAAGAAGCTAGATACAGAGGAGGACCTACATGGTGCTGGAGTCTGAGTCACCCTCAATTGATTCTCCCTCTTGGTATTCATGCCCTTGCTTGATACCCACCCCTTGAGTAAGTGCCAGGCCCCGTGACTCAGTTCTCAGGAATAAAAAAGGAAAAAAGTGTAAAAGGTCATCTCTGACATTAGGTTCCAAAAATTCTCTGGATTACATCTTTGGTATTTTCTCATTCCTTCACTTGCTCCTCCTGAGGGCAGCCTGCTGCCATACTGCAAGCTGCCCAGTAGAGAGGTTCATATGGCAGAGCAGAGAAGGGCCTCAGACCAGTGATCTGCACTGGTTTGAATCTTGCTGACCAGGACACAGGATCGATATCAACATGAACCTCAAGAGTCAACATTAAGCCTGGCATGGTGGTGCATGCCTGTAATTCCAGCACTCTGGGAGGCTGAGGCAGGAGGATCACAAGTTCTACCCCAGCCTGGGCAGTTTAGCAATTTAGAGAGACCCTGTCTCAAAATAAAAAGTGAAAAGGGGCGGGGGCTGAGGATGTAGCTCAGTACAAAGGCCTTGAGTTCAGTCTCCCATACCATAAAAACAAACAAACAAATAAATCAACATTCAACTGGGTGTTGTGGTGCCCACCCATAATCCCAGCACTCTGAGAAACTGAGGCAAGAGGGTCACAGTTTCAAGAACGGCCTGGACAACTTAGTGACTTAATGAGACCCCGTCTTAAAATACAAAATAAAAAAGGGACGGGGTGTAGCTCAGTATCACACACAAAAATCAATAATGCAAAATAAACACTGAATCTTGTCCACATCTGCCAACTGGACCTGCCGGCCCCCCGCTGAGTGTGCAGACGAGGCCGCAGTCAGGCCTTCAGCCTGCCCGCAGATTCGCGAGAGAGCTTGGGCCAGAGCCGGCAGCTAAGCCATATGTGAATTCTTGACCCATAGAAACTGTGGCATAATAAATATTTTTAAGCTGTGAAGTTTGGGGTTAATTTGTCATGCAGAAATAACAAATATGCCACATGATTTCATTTAGCCAGCAAATACAAACACAGGCAAAACTAATCTATAGCATTAGAAGTCAGGGTAGTAGTGATGCTTAAGGGGAAGTTAAATGCAGAGGAGAAGAAAGGGGCTTCTTGGGTGCTGCTTATGTCCTACTAATTTATGGAGGTGCTGGACACATGGGAGTATCAATTCTGTAAAAATTCGTTATTAGGTAAACTCAGATACACTTCTCTATATGCCTGTGTGGTGAATTTACGTGTCGTGTTTGTCACTGGGACACCATACCTGACACTTGCTACTTCAAGGAGGAGAAATTTGTTTTGCCTCACGGTTTCAGAAGATTCAATTCATGGTCAGCTGACTCTGAGGCACAAATGGCATGGTGGAAGGGCCTGGGGGAACAGAGCTACTCAAGCCCCAGAAGCCAGGAAGCAGACAAAGCAAGAGACCCAGAGCAAAAGGAAGGGGAAGGGGACAAAAATACACTCCTCCAGGTCAGGATCCCAGTGAGCCACTTCCTCCAAGCAGGTCCCAACTCCTAACTGCACTGTCAGCTAAAAACTCATCAATAGGTGAATCCATTGGCGAGTAAAGCACCCCATGAAACAATCACCTTCCAAAAACCCCACCTCTGAGCACAGGAGACTTCGGGGAGACATTTTAAATCTAAACCATATACATGTCAACGTGACTGGACCATGGAATGCCCAGATATTTGACTAAATATTATTTCTGGGTGTGACTTTGAGGGCGTTTCTAGATAAGGATACCATTTGAATCAGTAGACTGTGTGAGGCAGATTGCCTTCTTGAATGTAGGTGGCCTCATGCAATCCACTGCAGCCTGGATAGAATGAAGGACTCAGTAAGAATTTTCTCTCTCTGCCCGTTTATCTTTGAGCTAGGATGTTAGCCTTCTCCCGCCTTCACACTTACATCCAGACTGGAAACTATATCATCAGCTCTCATGGATCTGGACTTTCAGACTTCCTAATTTCATAGGCCAGTTCTTCTTAAGCAATTATTTTACATGCATATGTGCACATACTACATATTTTTAATGAGTTGAAAGAAGATATTGTCAATCTAGGGCTCCACATCCAGTGGAAATATGCTTCAGAAATAAAAGCGAAAGGAAGAAATGTTTACACAAACAATAACCGAGAGAGTTAGTTCCTCAGGTACCTACTACAGAAGAGATGCTGAAAGGAATTTTTCAAGCACAAGAGAAAAAAAAAAATCCCAGAATTAAGGGTGGAAATTTAGGAGGAATAAAGTCTAAGATTTAAGAAAGTGTAAAATGTATAGATGAATCTAGGCGAGTACTGACTACATTTAAAAAAGAAAAATGACTAATGAGTTTTATATGCACATAAAACCCAAATATATGACAACAACACCACAAAATGAGGGTAGAGACAAACTGTAAAACAAAGACCTGAGCTTGTGCAATTTGTTCCAGAAGCAACCCAGATAATTCAGTATGGGACTGAGGAGGTGAGGCAGGGAAGGTGGGAGAATCAGTCAAATGTGCGCAGGGCTGTGGTGCAGCTGGGGGCAGAGCCTTGCCCAGCATGGTGGGGCCCGGGGCTCCACCCCGGTCACCACCCCCGAAGAGCACAATCCAGCAAATCATCACTATGAGTCATTGGAGCTTCCTCCTGCTTGGAAGCTTTGGGAGCCAGAGTAGAGTTTATCCCTCTAAGTTAATCCCATCTGAAGAAGACAGGAATTGGAATATTCAGCCTGGAACTGTGGTCACTAATTGGCTGAAGAGTATTCCAGGAAGTTTTTAATTTCCCAGCTCTTCCGGCCAGCTCTGAAGTCAGCATCCGAAGAAGCCCTCAGGCAGAGTTGAGTCACAAGTGGTGGGCACCAAGGATGGACCCACCGAGCATGGGGGGATGCTAGGTGTCAACGGATTTAGGTGAGGTGCAAAAGGCATTTTCTCCAGGAACAGTTAAAATATTTTAAATGTATTTCTAATTATTTAGGAAGAATTCAATGTACTAATACATATTGACTCTTAGTAAATAATAGAAGCATATTGTAATCTTCAGATTCTTTTCTTCCCTTTTTATTAGTATATGTTTGTAATACACAATAAATATATACACACAGAATTCCTAAAGATATATGAAATGTAAACAGTAAGATTAACAGATTTTAATTTAAATGACATTATAAAATTTTGCCCCCAACATCTGCAGCATGAATATTCTTTTCAGGAATCCTATTAGTAATTCATCAAAATGGCCATATTCATAAAGTAGGTGCAAAGAAATTTTAAAGGACTGAAATCATACAAAATGTTTTTGTGCAATAATGGAATTAAACTAGAAATCAGTACTAATAAGATTTTTTTTAAATCCCCAAATGTTGGAAGTTAAGAAATATTTTTAGGGTATTGAAACTCATCAATCAAGCTATGTGCATACATACATACCAATTTCCCAAAATGAATGTAAGTGTTATGTATCACAAACAAAAGTGGGGAAAAAAGGAAACATTGCTTAAAATCTACTGGGTCAAAGGAGAAATTGCAATAAAACTTGGAAAGTATCTTGGATGAAATGATAAGGGAAAAATGATATAACAAAATGATGGGTTGCATGTAATACTGTGCTTTTCACAGCCTTATGTTAGAAAAGAAAGCTGAAAAAAAAATCAACAATAGAACGACCTATCTCAAAAATTAGAAAAAAGATTGCCAAGCATGGTGGTGCAAACCCTTAATCCTAGCACTCAGGAAGCTGAGGCAGGAGTATTGTGAGAAGCTAGCCTGGATTGCATATCCTCTTTCTCAAAAAAGAAAAAAAAATCAGAAAAAGAACATCAATTAAACCCCCAAAAAACAGAGGGAAGGAAATAATAAAGATTACAATAGAAACTGACAAAATTAAAAACAAATGGACTTGAAGAAACAAAGACAAAAATTATTTTATTGAAAAGAAAATTGTAATCTATAAACTCCTGGCAGTACAGATTAAGAAAAGTGAGGACGGGGCTGGGGATTTAGCTCAGAGGTTAGAGTGCCTGCCTGGCAAGCACAAGGCCCTGAGCTCGATCCCCGGCACTGAAAAAAAAAAAAAAAGAAAAGAAAAGAAAAGAGAGGAAAAGTAGAAATGACAAGTATGGACGAAGGGAACGGGATGAAGAGATAGAGATGTAGGGAGGGAAGGGGCAGGGGATAAAAAAAGAATTAAGATGTGTCATGTACGTGCATCGACTCCCCAGGAGGAATGTTATTGCTATGTACTGCAAACATGTACTAATAAAAAATAAAAATTGAAAAGACAAATGATAAACATGGACTGACAAAGAGGAAATCACAGTGGAGCTTATAGACTTTACAAAGATAAGATAAGTGAAGGAGATAAGTTAAGGACTTTTTACGCTAATGAATTTGGAAATTCAGACAAAATTTAGGAAAAAAAATCCCACAACCTAGTAAAACTGATGAAAGAGGGAGGAAATCTGGATAATCTTCTATTGATTGAATAAATTGAATCCATGATCCAAAACTTTCCCAGAAAGAATACTCTAAATCCAGATGGGCCACTAACAGATTCTATTCAACATTCAAGGACAATAAATATTTGTTTTTCCAGGGACTACTAACAGAGCAAGCCCTTCCTGACTTGCTATCTGAGGACAGAATAACCTTTATCTCTTTCCCCGAAAAGATTACTTTGTATTCTAAATAAATTATTTCCTACAATAACCAAATAAGGGGGGAAACCATGTGATCCTATCAATAAATGCAGAAGGATCATGTAATGAAATTCAACCTTCATTCACAGTAAAAAATGTCTAGCCAAGTAAAAATAAGTGTAAACTTTTTTTTTGGTACGATACTAAAAAATACCCACAGAAAATAGGTGAAATGTTGAGATTGAAAATAAGAAAGTTGGTTATCACCACTCCTATTCAATATCATACTAGTGGGCCTAGACAATGCAAAAATAAGGAAAGGAAAGAAAAGAAAAGTTACCAGGATTAAAGAGTAAGAAATAGTCTGCTGAGGTAGTGCACACCTGTAGTCCCAGCACTCTGGGAGGCTGAGACAGGAGGATAGCAAGTTTGAGCCCACTCTGGGCAATTTAGAAATTTAGCAAAATCCTGTCTCAAAATAAATAAATACTAATGAACAGGAAGAAATAAAACTGCTAGTATTTACAAATAACATGACTGTATAGATAGGAAACCCAAAGAATCTCAGACAATTAGAATTAATAAGTAAATCTGGTGCTATTTGGGGATACAGGATCAACAAATAAAAACAAATTATATTTCTATATGTCAGCAATAGACAATCAGAAAAAAGAATTTTAAAAGACAAGTGTCAGGACTGGAGATTTAAAAAAAAAATTTATTTATTTATTTATTTATTTAGGTTTTTTGAGACAGGGTCTCACTATGTAGCCCAGGCTGGGCTTGAATTCCCCTTGATCCTCCTGCCTCAGCTTCCTGAATGTGGGGATTACAGGTGTGCACCACCACGCCCAGCTGGGTTGAAGACATAACACTTGCCTAGAATACTCAAAGCCCTGGGTCTGATCCCCAGTAGTGTCAAAAAAAAAAAAAGGGTCATTCATAAAAATATACAACAGCAAGTAACTAGGTATAAATCTAATGAAATAAAAGCAAGTCATCTACAGGGCCAATAAAAACTTTTAATGAGCTATATTAAGAGAAAACCTAAATAATTATAAAGGGCTGGGATATAGTTCAGTGCCTGGTCCTCAGAGGCTCTGGGTTTTATCCTCAGTATAAAGAAATAAATCAATAAATAAACAAATACATAACTAAAATGTGAGGATCCATGTTCATGAATTGGAAAACTTAATTTGTCAATATCTTTTCTCCCCAAATTCAGCGGAATCCAAATAAAATTCCCAGCTGGTTTTCTAGGGAAATTGGCAAGCAGATTCTAAATTTACATAAGGTAAAGTAGCAGAAATAGCAAAGATAGTCTTGAAGGAGAATGAATTTGCAGGACTTATACTACAAGGAGAGCAAGGCCAACAGAAGAGAGTACGAACTCGGAAATAAATCCACATACACATAAATATTTCACTCGTGATCAAAGTGATGAATACAGAGCAGAAGGGAAAGAAGGATTTTTTTCAATATGGTAAGTGGACATTATGGGGAAAAGGTTCTAGGCCAGAACATCACATCAGAAGCAAAAATCAGTTCCTAGCCAGGTATGGTGCCACACTCCTGTAATCCCAGTACATGTGAGGCTGAGGCAGGAGGATCGCTGTGAGCTTGAGGCCAGCCTGGGTTACAACAGTGAGTTGGAGGCCAGCCTGGAATACATAGCAAGACCCTGTCTCAACTACAACAACAGCAACAAAATATCAGCTCCTGACATATCAGGGGTCTAAATGTGACAGTTAAAACAATAATGCTTCCAGAAGAAAATGTGGGAGAAAATCTTCACTACCGTGGGGGTAGGCAAGGTTTTCGCAAACTGGTTATAAAGCTCACAAAACACAGAAAGATGGATAAATTGAATTATAATAAAATTAGGACCTTCTGTTCATTCAAAGGCACTATTCAGAGAGTAATAAAGCAAGACTCAGAGTGGGAGAAGGTATTTGCTGACATATGACTGACTAAGGTCTTGTTCCCAGAACACAAAGTATAAAGAACTCCTGGAAGTCAATTAAAAAAAGACATTCCAGCGGGCCGTGGGGGGACACACCTGTAATCCCAGCATTCAGTAAGCAGAGGCAGGAGATCACTGTGGGTTTGAGGCCAGCCTGGGCTACATGGCAAGACCCTGGCTCAAAAAAAAAAGTCCCAGTAGAAAAAAGATTAAAAGATTAGAATAGGTAACTCACCAGGATGTTGAAATGGTCCATAAACAGAAAAAGTTGCTCTATTTCATTGTTATTGGGGAATAACTAAAAACGATAAAATCAACATGCCAACGTTGGTCAAGAGGTAGGGTTTATTAGGCCACAATAAAGTACCATTATGTAATCCCACAGGATGGCTGTTTTAACAGAAATTTATTTCTTCAAAATTCTGGAGGCTGGAAGTCCAAGGTCATTGTGGAGGTTAGTCTCGCTAGGAGGCTTGTTGTGGCCCTTTTCCAATGTCTCCAAATAGTCTTCCTCTGGGTGTGCCTGCGTCCTAATCACAATCCCTCTGTCTCTCTCTGTGTGTCTCTCTGTGTCTCTGTCTCTGTCTCTCCATACCGGGGATTGAACCCAAGGCCTTCATATTTAACTACATCCACAGTCCTTTTTATTTTTTATTTTGGGACAGAGTCTTGCCAGAGTGGGATCCTGCGCCTCCAGCTCCCAGCGAGCGGGGATCACAGGTTTGGGCCACCGCAATTGGCTTCCCTCTCAGTCACGTTCTGTGGTAGTTGGAGTTGGGACTTCAGCACATGAGATTTGAGGGGACATACATCAATAGAGGACAGGGATCAACTGGACTTTTAATATATCTTGCATGTAAACTTCTATAGCCATTTTGGGAAGTGGTTGGGCAACACTCAGGCTGAACAGACACACATTCTGTGACCTTCCCAGGTGCAATAATGGGATAGAAGGGAGCGATAATAGCCCCAAACCGAACACAGACCAAATACGCCCAGTAGGTGAATAGGTGGATGAATTTCAGTATGTTCACACAACAGGTGCTTATAGAGCAATAAAAATGAGCTATTGTTTGCTACTGCCAGCACAGGTAGATTTCATGAACATTATGTTGAGAGGAAGCATTCGATGGAAATGCATTTTCATCAAGTTCAAAATAGGCAAAACAGCTTTGGGCCTTTGAGGAGGAAGTAGGGGCATGTCTGGAGGTGGGGAACTGCAAAGAGACGGGGTTCCCTGATGTGGGTGCTCCCGTTGTGACATGTCGCACTTGCGCACGTCAATGCTGTACAGTTTTTCCCAGTATATTAGCTCATTTAAAAAAAAAAGAAGTCAAGTAGCCAAGCTTGGTGGCACGACACCTGTAATCCCAGCACTCAGGAGGCTGAGGCAGGAGGATTGCTGTGAGTTTGAGGGCAGCCTGGACTACACAGTGAGTTCAAATCCAGCCTGAACTATGTAGCGAGACTCTGTCTCAAAAAAAAAAAAAAAGGTAAAACACCTCAAACTAGTCTGATACTGGTTTGCAACTGATTAAAAAGCAAAAGAACACTTTTGCAAGAACAATTCAAATTTCCCTGTAGTCTGAGAACTGAGAGGTCAAGCTAGCAGTATTCTCCCCAGGCTGCTGACAGCATTTCTAAATCAGCACCTCATGGACAGTTGGTAAAATTTCCCCCAAAGACAACACTTTCCACGGTCAAGAGCTTGTTAAATGGACTATTGTTAGGGAAGTTTAGCTAGGAGACAACCCCAGGCTTACAGATGCAACTTCTCAGGCAGTCAAAACCCTGCCGATAGTTTGTGACTCACAGCAATAGCAACAGGAGGAGGCCGCAAGATTTTCACAGCGATACAGTATGTACCACAGTTAATTTTATACAGTTGTGATTTAATATTGCATCTTTGTGTTTGTTTATGTTTCTCTCTGCTGTGAGTGATGACAGGTACAATGTGTGTTGTTTTGATAAATTTTAACCTTTTATAATATGTGTCTGTATTTTGTGATACTAAATGATAAAACACACTATTCTCTACATATAGTTTATGGATTGCGGCATATCTCATTTTTCTTAATTTTTTGTTATTTCTAGAGTAAGTGGTTCATCTGTGAGTGTTTTCAAATTGTTAAAAATCACCCCCCCCAAAATCCATGCTTAAATGAACTCATGCAATTCAAACTCATGCTGTTCAAGGGTCAACTGGATTTTTAAACACAGGATCAAAAAGAGATGATTCAGGAGAGAAAACAACCTGGGTAAACAAGACAAGAATAGACCCAACAAAAGTATCCAGATGTGGTCTTGATCCCTGAGGAATCCAGAACTAATCTTCTGCATAGATCCCCCTAAAGGATGTAGTTTCCTTATTCCCAACTGATTATTTAGCTGAATTTGGGCATTGGGTGTCCCAAAGCTAGCTGAGTTTCCAGTTGCCATGCCCTAAACTCTCTCTTCAGTGCTCTATTCCCGGTTACCATAGAAACCGGTAATCAAAAACAACCCTTCTCCTCCTCTTATCCCAGGGGGCAGAGCTGAGCACTGGAAGCTGCAGCTTTGGAAGTAACAAGGGAAAAGAAAATTGAGCTAACTGGAGATTTACCCTTGGACTCTTAACAAGATTTAGCATCTGTGTGCCTCACATGATTCTCGGAGAATTCGGTATCAAAAACAGTTTTTTTGTGTGACAATCTGGATTTATGTAAATATCTCAGTTATCACAGGTGGGGATTCTTTGGCCCAGTGCTGTGACCCTTTTGCTCTTCCAAGGAGAGTGACATCCTGGCAGGTCTCAAGGGAGTTTTGGAAATAGGTGTGGTAGTTGCTAAACTTGTATATCAGAGAACAGGCTCTATTCCTGGGTGTTCCTGCTCTTGCTTGGACATGTTTTGAATCGATAGGTCCCTTTAAAACAATAATGTGCTAAGTATGTAGCTTGAATGAATTGTACTTAAATTTCAAATCTCAAAACAATAACTACAATAACAAACAATAACTAAATAACTACAAATTTCCTGCAGGAAAAGAAATTTTTTAAGAGAAAGGGACTTCTGTTTTTCCTTAGTAGGAGTCTGCTTGCCTCTATCTATCTATCTATCTATCTATCTATCTATCTATCTATCTATCTATTTTCCTTCAAAGGAAAACAAAGAGGAGAGGAGACATTTCCCAAAAGAACGGCTGTGATTATACCTTCAGCAGCAGATAGTAAGAGGAACAATGAACTTGGCAGGCTTTAGAGTGTTGTAACCCTGGGAGAGACTCATTTTAGGTGTTCTGATCTCATGTCACATTTAGGGGCTTTGATTATCTTAACATTTTCTGTCTTTGCTCCCACGTGCCTCAAGGTGGCCTGCCCTGACCATCCTATTTATTTATTTGTTTGCACTGCTGGCAACCTTGAACATGCTAGGCAAGTTCTCTACCATTGAGATACATCCCCAGTGTGACCATCCTATTTAAAGGTACTTTATTCCATGCCCATTTTTCCTTAGCATCTTCCAGTTTTCCCCCCTGCTACTTTCGCTGCAGTCTTCAGTTTACCTCTATTTTCTGTCTATTGTTTGTGGTCTGTCTCACCTGCTAGAATAGGACCCAGAGAAGGCTGGGCTCTTCCTATTTTGCTGTCTGATGCACGATAAATGCACAATTAGGACCATCCTTTGCATATAATGAGCACTTAATAGATACTTGCTGGTGAATCTTTTAATATCAAGGTATAAAATCCTGGAAATTAAAAAAATGTATGCATGGAATACACACATATTCTAGGAGGCAAAGCAAATTTGAGGGTTAACTAAAGAGTCTCTAAAGAAGAATTTAAGACACACACATTTGTCTTTAATCATGGCATGAAGTGTCTGTTTGAGGAACATTGTATGAAAAAGTCCATGTCTAATTATAATTATTAAACGGTGTATCGGATGCCTGATATGTGCCAGGCTCTTTGCCTACTTTATCCCTAACATTCCCCCTAATCCTTCAAGGTAACTGTACTATCATCCACATGTACAGATGAAGAAATAGAGGCCCAGAAAGGAGGAATAACCCACCCCAGGACACGGATCTCAGATGAGGGGGAATGCGGGTTTGCTCCACATGGCTTCTCCCCAGACACTTTGCACCGGAGTTTTCCAGAAAATAGTGCAATGCGATTTCACATATGTCAGTGGTTTCATAGTCTCTCAGTCAACACATATGTTTTGAGTCATTGTTGTGTTCCTAGCACTGTGCAGGCCTCCTTGGAGATCACTGTAGGCAGTCGACATCTCACTGGGAGGTGCTGGGGACCCTGGGCGGGTGATGGGATGTGACAAGTGACTGTGGTGCAGTGTGGATGCTGTAGGAGTTCTGGGCTCTAGGATTCCGATCACGGGCTGCCTCTTTGCCTTTCAGCCAGGGAGAGATCACTGGGTGGACTTAGCTGCCTGGCTTCTGTCACCCTTCCCAGTGACACCTACATCCTTGTGAGTAGGGACCTGTGCCCTGCTGTGTGGTCTTTGCAAAAAAGGGTAACTCCAGGTCTCTGCCTTCGACTATCCTCCCTCCCCACCAGCTTCTGTGGAAGCCAGACAAAGAAAGACAAAGAAAGACAAATCATGCCTTTCTTGGGTGCTAGAGACAGGCAGAGACATGGGGCCCAGTGTGGACAAGTTGCTGACTATCTTACTCCATTTTCTGTTGTCATGACAGAATACCCAAAGCTGGATGATTTATAAAGGAAAGAGGTTTATTTAGCTCATGACTCTGGAGGCTGAGAAGTTCAACTTTGGGTGGGCAGTCACATCTTTTAAGGACCTCATGCTGCATCATAACACGGCACATGGCATTGCATGGCAAGCTCATGTTGCAAGAGCGGTGAGCAGGCATGTGTGGGAGAGTGAAGAGATGCACCTTTTCTAGCAAGCTACTGTTGAGGTAACTAACCCTCAATTGCAAGAGTTAAACACATTAATTCCTTCATGAGGGCAGAGCCTCTAGGACATAATTATCTCTTAAAGGTCCCAGCAGCTTTCAATACCATTACAAGAATTTGGGGGTGCAAACCATGTACATATATGTGTTTTGCTTCTTTGTTTGGTTTGCAGTACTGATGAGGATTGAATCCAGGGCCTTTGCACTGAGCTACATCCCCAGCCCTTTTTTCTCATTTTTTATTTTGAGATAGTATCTTGCTAAGTTGTTCAGGCTGGGCTTGAGCTTGTGACCCTCCTGCCTCAGCCTCCAAAGGTACCGAGTTCTTTGATACCAAGTTCATCCCCCAGCTCCCGTAAAATATGTGAACCCATGATAACTTCCTGCATACCCTTTTGCAGTCGACACAATCTTGTATCTGGTATCTCATCTTTATTGGAAAAGTTTTGTGTGTGTGTGTGTGTGTGTGTTTGTGAGTGTGTGTATAGGGGGTGTGTTTTTTAAATTGGGCATTATGGTGCACACTTGTAATCACAGCACTCTGGGAGGCTGAGGCAGGAGTATTACAATTTTGAGTCTAGCCTGGGCAACTTAGAAACTTAGTGAGATCCTGTCTCAAAATAAAAAATAAAGAGGATAGGGGATATAGCTCCGTGCAAAGTCCCCGGGCTCAATTCCTAGTACCACACACACATACACACACACACACACACATGCATACACATATGCACATACACGTGCATATATGAAAGTTTCTTTTACCCTTTAGCATTGATTGATATAATTCATGAAAATAAACATTTAGAGACGATTATGAAATCAGAAGAAGAAATTAACTTTTTTAGGAAACTGTTGCTCGTCTACTCTGATGCTTCCCTCATGGGCCACAGGCTGTCTGATTCTTGTTTAGCCAATCTGGGAAACGGAGGAGAGAAAGCCCTTGATCTGCCGTGGGAGACCTCAGGCCCTCCAGGCTGTGGCATCGACAGGGTAGGCCAGGGCCCGGGGCACCCTGCCCGGTTTGCTTTATGGGATTTGTGCAGGGAGAAGCTTTCCTGTATTTTGGCCTAGGGCACAAGGTCTTATCTGCAAAATCCTACTAAAGTGCCTTTCCTGAAATAACGAAAGAATTAAGCCTGGGATGACCCAGTTATTGAGTAAATGTGGTGCAGCCCCGGCATTGTTTATTACCTTCCACATTGTGTTTGTTAATTTCCTGACTATATTTTTTCAGACCCCATCTGCCTCTTTAAACTCTCTGCACCCACAGTTACAGTGTGAAACAGTAACTTGAATTCATCAAAGCCAATTATTCCAGTTCCTTTTTTTTTTTTCCAATTTGGAGTTTTTCATGTTAAGTTGTCATGGGAAAATAACTCTTAATAAATCCCTTTAAGCACAGGGAACTAGGGCAATTACTGACATTTTAAGAATTATTGAAACATTTTAAAGCTTTTTGATTAATGTTCTAAAGGACACAAGTAGTTCTTTTTTCTTTCTTTCTTTCTTTCTTTTTTTTTTTTGGAAGAGCTTCAATTAATTTCAAGGACAGACAACGGGCACACAAACTGTTCAAATCTAATTAATTATCTGGCTATGACCACAATGGTCACACCTTCAAAACATTCAGGTTGTAGCTAATCATCTGGGATTCTCCCACACTGAAATAATTGCATGCAGGCTTTGGGGCCATGACAGACATATACATATATATATGGTGAATTATAACTGGAGAGGGAAATCAAGTTCTGTCTATTAGTGACTCATCCATTTAGTCATACATTAAATATTCAATATCTGATGTAAAACATTTAAAGTCCTGAGGTGGTACTTCGAAGCGAAAACACACAAGTTGAGTTAAACGACCACATTAATATTTTGTGCTATAAATTGACTAGAATCCCACAGCTGGGAAAGCAAAGGTGGAAGGTCTGAGGAGATGGTGAGCAACCCAATGAAGCTGGGTAGTGGGTTTACTTCAGTTTATGATCCTCAGAAGCTGATTGCCAATGACCTTGACTGCTGGAGGGATCTACTCATGCTGGGTGACATTCACTTGGAATTGATTTATACATTGGGTTAGAATGTGCATCAAAAAGAGCACAAGAGGGCATGGTGGGACACTCCTGTACTCCCAGCACTTGGGAGGCTGAGGCAGGAGAATTGCCATGAGGCCAGCCTGGGTTGCATAGTGAATTCAAGGCCAGCCTGAACTACATAGTGAGACCCTGTGTCAATAAAAAAAAAAAAAAGAAAGAAAAGAAAAAAGAAAAAGAAAAAGAAAAAAAAAAAGGGCACAGAGTTCCACTCAAACATGCATTTAACTTTCAGAAAAAATACTTGACCTTGGAAAATCTATTTAGGTCACTGTGGTAAGGCAAAAGGTAGACTATAGCAGCCACACATCAATCATTGTTGGAAGCCCCATCTTTTCTACTCCGCCATGAAAGATGTATTATGCAAGGTTTTAAAAAACACCGTATCGGAGTGACAGCTGAGGGGCGGTATGTAGGTCTGGAGTGCAAATATAAAAGTAAGCATTCAAACAAGTCATGACATGTGTGCATCAAATACATCTTTTCTTTGGCACAGGGGTTTGGAATTCACAGCTCCAAGGAAACAGAGGCCTGTCAGTCCAAGCTTGGCGCACCATACTGGTGGTGGCTCGAAGGTGATTTCCCTGTGTGGCTCGGTGGTTTCTAGAAGGCAAGAGAGCTGAGCTTGTAAGGCCGAGACACCGGCATGCACTGCGTGTCCTCCAGCACTATTTACTATGGTTGCAGCAGGGCAGTCTGGCTTCTCAGGGACAGCAGCTGGAAGAAGGCATATTCACAGAAATGTAGGGCACAACCGGCCCAAAGATTGACTTCCACTTGGTTATTGCTATGGTTTGCCTCCTCCGGTGCTCACATTGAAGTTTAGTCTCCACCATAACAGTGTTGTGAGGTGGTGGGAACCTTACAGGGGTGTTTGAGTCACGTGGGTTCCACTGCAAGCAGGATTAATGCTGCTCTAGACAGTGAGCTAGTTCTCGTGGTGAGAAGTGTTATCGCGAGAACAGGTTGTTACAAAGCCGGGCTGCTCCTACACTCTCTTCTGCTCAAGCTCACTCAGTTCGTTCTAATGCATCCTGAGTCCCTCGTCGTCGGAAACTGAGCACACACGAGCTACTTGCTCTGGACTTTCCAGCCTCCAGAGCCATGAGCGAAATAAACCACGATTCTTTGTAAATTATCCAGCCTGAGGTATTTCGTTACAGTAACAGGAAATAGAGTAGCAGAGTTCTTGTTGGTGACTCGGGATAAAGCAGTGTTTAGATTGGAATATCTGAGAGGAGGCCAGTATTGTCAAGAGGGCCATTCCCCCTCCGCTGAGGACCCCACCACTACCTAGTCCTCTGATGGGGAGTTTAGGGAGACAGCAGCTAACTCCAGTTCTGAGTTCTGCCACTAGTTCCTAAAGGCCCGCAGCTTTTTGGCTTTACCTTTCCAGCAAATAGAAAAAGAAATTCACATTAAGACCGGGAGGTCAATTTTTTGCAAATGGGAAAGGGACCAAGAGATGGAGGGAGTGAGGTGGGGAAGAGAGGAAGGGGAAAGTAAAAAGAATTAAGATGTATTATGTGCATATATTAACTCCCCATGGTGAATGTGATGTACTAATAAAAACAAAAACTAAGAAGTAGAAATTCACTAATATACAGGAAGTCCTCATTATCCTAGGATAAATAGTACTAAAAAAGAGGAATTAGAATGACTCTATTTAAAACAGGAATTCAAATGTCAAATAGAGCGAAAAAAGGTATGATCAGGACCTTGCCTTGAAAATTAAATAAGCACTACAAAAGTCAGTTTTATGTTTCACAAAAAGAACTTCAATTATACACAATTCTTCGATTGGACAAAGAATGAGTCAAACGTTCATGGGGGAGGTTTCGATGAAGCCCTGTGGTGGTTCTCTGTGGATTTCTCTTTGGACTACTGCAGTGATCACAAGGAGTCTCACTTGATTAATTTCCCTCTGAGTCTCCCTAAGTCTTTGCTACTTACCTTACTCTCTTTCATGCCAGTCTCCTGTAGCCATTGATTTCTCTTCTGCACTTGTTAACCTGTCTGAATCTTGTCTCATCCACCTCTGTCCAGGGCTTTGCTTTTGAGGTGGACAATCAATATGACATTCACAGACTGTGAAATCTGATTTCTATTGCCATTTTTCCTATGGCAGATCTATTGTATGTGTACTGAATCCCACTCCACTACCAGGAAGAGGATGATCCCCCTTAAATGGTGACATGACAGGCAAAATGCTCCCTTATTGGATCAGTAGTAAATAAAGTTGTGGCAACATTCCCCAAATCTAATATATTTTGTTCTTCTCATTATTTTCTAAATATATCGAAATTGCCATTTTCATTATATCCAAAAGACTTACTCTGCCCCCAAGATTTTTGAAAGACTATTTTTTTTCTTTTGATTGGCAAACTATTTGATTATTTTGTTGATCCTTTTTTATTTGACATCTAGTTTTATTGCATTGTGGATAATAGAAATTCTACTTTTTTGGAATATATTCACAAGTCCTTTCCTCTCTAATGTAAAATCTTTTTCGGGTAAATGTTCCATTTGAAAAGAATGTGTATTCTTTGATCAACGCAACGGTGATGTGTTTTATTCCAGTTATATATTACTCAAATCTTCCTTGACATTCACCATTTTTAATTTTTATTTGTTTATTCATTTAGGTTTTTTTTTTTTTTAAGACAGGGTCTTGCTATGTAGTCGGGCCTGCCTGGAACCTCTTGTGTAGCTCAGGCTGGCCTTGAACTTATGATACTCCTGTCTCAGCCTCTTGAATGCTGGGATTACAGATGTGCATCATCACACCTGGCTTCATTGACTTTATTTTAAAAACAGACTTTTTGAAATGTAATTTACATGCCATAAACTTCACTATTTAAGTTATACAATTCAGTGTTTTTTGGCATATTCACAGGGTTGAGTGATAATCGTTATATTCTAAGTTTGGCCTAACATCAAGATCTACTGCAGGTCTATAATCATTTAGTACTATAGAAATTTTTCTCCTGAATAATAATGGAAAAATTTCTCCTGCATATAGCTCCGACCTACTCCTTATGTTATTTTATTTATATATTCTCTACATTAAAAACTCAACAATATATATGTATAATTGTTATATTATATAGTCTGGGGTTTTTTAGAGAAACTGAGAGGAGAGAAGGCACATAATTATACAACTTGTTATGTTATCATTTTTATGTGGTTGTCTTCATTCATAACTGTAGATTTGAATACTTTTTTTTTTTTCTGTGTGGGTTTTTTTTTTTTTTTTTTGAGACAAAGTCTGACTATGTAGTGCAGGCTGGTCTTGAACTCGCCGTGTAGCCCAAGCTGCTCTTAAACTTGCAGCAATCCTTCTGCCTCAGCTTCTTGACTGCTGGGATTACAGGTGTGCACCCCCATGCCCCGCATGGTTTTGCTTTCTTTGAGACAGTCTTGCTGTGTTCCCAGACTAGTCCCAAACTCCCACACTAAAGCCACCCTCCTACCTGGCTGTGCATTTGAAATACCATCTTGAGTCCATTCCTTACTTCAAAACACCTTTGCTTCCACTTTCCTGCTCTATAATGTTATTATCAAATATATTATATTTCTGTGTATTAGAGACCCAGTAATACAATCATATACAAATTGTTTTATGAAATTATTTTATAAATCAGTTAAGAAAAAGAGAGAAATATACAATTATATACTGTATTTTGCATTTTTTACATAATTTCCTTTACCAGTGCATGTGTCCTCTGTGTGTGTGTGTGTGTGTGTGTGTGTGTGTTCAAATTACTACTCGGAGTTCCTTGATTTCTGCCTGAGTATATCTTGTTAATCATATATAAGAAGATAGGTGTGCTATCAACAAGTGCTCTCAGGCTTTGTTTATCTGGGAATGTCTTTATTTTGTCTTCATTTTTAAGAGATAAAAGATAATTTTGCTGGATATACAAATCTTGATAAAATTTTATCTTCAGCACTTTGAATCTACAACCCCACTGCCTTCTTACCTCCATTGTCTCTGGCGAAAAGCCTGCCGCTAATCTTACTGAGGACCCCTCTTGTGTGATGAGTGTTTTTCTCTTACTGCTTTCAAGATGTTTCTGTCTTTGGTTTGTAGCATTTTTCTTCTGATGTATCTGGATGTGAACTGATTTATTTATGTACTTACAGAGCTTTTTGGTTATATAGATTAATGTTTTTAATCAAAGTTGGAAAATGTCAACTGTTATTTCTTTGAAGACTTTTTACCCTTTTCTTTCCTTGCTACTTGCTAATTCTTTTATGTATATTTTGGTGCATATAATGGTGAATCACATTTTCATTGATTTTCCTTCTGCCTGCTAAATCTTCTTTTTGAACTTTCTGACTAAACTTTTCATTTTCATTGTACATTTCAACTGTAGAATTTCTATGTGTTTCTGATTAAATAAATTTTATCTCTTATTGATGTGACATGCCATTATCCCTTGTTTTGCTTCTTTAAGTGTATTTCTTTTAGTTCTTTGAATATATTCATAATTGCTTCTTTGAAGTTTTTGTCTGCTTCTTCACCATCTGGCTCTTCAATTCCATGTCTTTTAAACTATTTCTCCCACTGGCTTGTCAAACATTGAGAGGCATATTAAAACAGCCCACCAAAAGTTTTCATACATTTTTCCTTATATTTGTAACTGCTAGTTTTATAAATTTTGGTGTTGTTACTATGCAGATGAAAGTTGTTTTTACTATGGGGTTATTAAATATTGAGCAGGTATAAATTAATATTTATGAGACAAGTAACACTAACATAGCAAATACCTATCTAGGTACCCATCATATTTGAGAAAAAGAATATTGTCACTAATTTGCTTTTCATTTTTTTATTTTACAGAATGAACTTGGAGGATTTATACAAGCAGATACCAAGTCCAATGTGTTACTATAAATGACAACACGGTAGACACAGAATATTGGAACAGGACAGAGAGTATGGAGCTAAATTTATTAATTAAATATATGGACACCTAATTTATGACTGAAGAGGGAAATGAAGAGCGATAGATTTGACCTGTAGTAACTCATATATTAACAGCAACCTGTGTGTCATATGTGTTGCAAATATTTTACCCTGTTTGAAGCTTATTTTCTTTCTTGAGATGGGGTCTCGCTATGTAGGTCAGGGTCACCTTGAGTCCGCTGTGCAGCCCAGAATGCCCTAAAAAAGACATGTGCCACCACAGCTAGCTTGAAGCTTTTTCTTTTGTCCTTTACTTAAGCCTCTTCTGTTTTTGGTCATACAAATTTTTAAATTTGTATATGGTCAAACATACTGATGTTTCCTTTTTGGAGCCTAGGTGTCCTGAGTTATTTATTTAATATAAAGAGGCATAAAGTTAGGCAGAATTTTACAAGTATACAATCAAGGGCCCTCGAGAGAGAGGTGCGCTATAGTCAGGAATTGGGGATATTTGTGTGTTTTGGAGACAGGAAATCTGTGGAATTTGTGAATCTGTAGAAAGTTTGGGGTTGGTTTACAAGATAAAATCAATGATCCACCAACAGGAATAAAGATAATGGCTCATATTATTAGTGAAAGGATGACCCATTTTACAGAAGAAAGCCAAATGCCCAGTCTATTATTTTTCTTAAGGTTAGATTTCTGCCCTTTCCCTTAGCAACTAAGCTAATTTATGGACTTAAAATATCTTTAAGGAGTTTAGAGTATAATGGTCCTGGAAGAAAATAAGCATAAAGAAGACTAGGGAGTACAGATATGGATAACTTTGGGTAACTTCAGTTGCATCCTGAAGAGGCTGCCTTTTTAAAAGTACTACACACACACACACACACACACACACACGCACACACACACACACCCCACTCATATATTGGTACTGGGGATTGAACCCAGGGCCTTTGCACTGAGCTACATCCTTGGCCCTTTTTTATTTTGTGACAGGATCTCAGTAAGTTACTAAATTGTTCAGGGTGGGCTTGAACTTTTGTTTTTCCTGCCTCAGTCTCCTAGCGTGCTAGGATTATAGGCATATACCACCACACCCAGCCAAAAAGTACAATTTTGAAGTTATGAATGTCTTTGTCCCTTTTGTACCTGTCTTTATTTCTTCTATTCTCTCTCATCCCTTCTCCCTACCCCAAACTCTGATCCCTTTGTTTTAAGGGATGTAGAGGGGCCAAAAGTCCATCTTCTTATGGCTTCTTCAGATTGAGGAATGATGCAGACTCTGCCTAATCATGAGTTATTTGGTCTAACTTTCTCTAATCCTGGTTTATAAAAATATTTTCCTCTAATTATTTAAAGGTTTTCTTAATACTTAGATCTTTAATTCATCTAGGACTTCCTTTTGTAAATGGTCCATGGTAGGCATCTAATGAACAGCTGGTTGTCACTTTCACATTTGTTGAATAAATCTTTCTTTTCCCGTTTATACTTTTCATTGTCTATACTCCCACATAGAGCTGGCTGTGCTTTGGGACTGTCCTATTCCACTGGTCTATTTGGCCAAAAATGTCATATTACTCTGACAATTATAACTTAATAGTATATTTTGATTTAATTGTCTCCTCATTAATTTTTCCCAAGCCTATAGTTAATTCAAAGAGTACCTGTTAAGGTCCTCTGACACTGGGTGCCCTGGTCTAGTATACACAGGTCAAGGCCAGGCAAAGCACATAGGTCAGATTCTAAGCAATGCCACTGATATTAGGGTCTGTAGAAGTGACCACAAAAACAACACTTGATTTCTGGGTGTGATGGCGTATGCCTATAATCCCAGCATTCAGGAGGCTGAGGCAGGAGGATCACCACGAGTTTGAGGCCACCCTGGGCTACATAGTGAGACTGTCTCAACGCTGGCACCCCTAGCACACTTGATGGAAATATGACCCTTAGTTTCCATTGGGCCTCATGCTGCCCCAATGTCTTGCCTTTCCATAAGTAGTTCTTTTCCTATTTTTCTTAGCTTCAATGTCGTGCTTCACTTTCTCTTTAAACCACCATCTCTCTATTTATTCCTCCAGGATAAACTTATTTTAGAGAGTAAAAACAAACCATAATATGGAAAACCCTCAATTTTCTAACGGCGGACTTTCAAACTTATGTCCTTTCCGCCTCTCCTTCTAAAAGGAAAGTGTCGTCCCCCCCACCCCAGTAGGCCCCATTAGGGAGCGCCAGTCCCCTCCCCCGCCCCCAGGAGTAGCTCCGATCTGCCCTCTCTGTTTCAACATGACTGTCCCACCCAGGCTCAGGCACACCGGCACACACACCCACACACCTCTTGGGCTCCAGATTTCCTGCACCCAACTTGCTACCTCCTTGGGTTCAAACCACGTTTCTAGAAGACGTTGCCTGAACTCATTGTGTCTCTTCCCGTCGTTCATTTTTCAGCCTGCAGGGAAGGTCACCGTTCACTTCTTCTCCAGCCTCACTGTCTTCTGATCTACTTCTCACTCTCACAGACACAACAAATCCTTAGAAAATACCAACTCCGACACAGTATTCCCTTCCTTAAAAACTTTCCATGACTTCTTACTGCCCTCAAGATGAGATCCAAATTCCCTGATACCCTTTCTCTTCTGTCCCCTCACCCCCCGCCCTCTCCAGCCCGAGTCCTGGTCAGGCCAGACTTCCCTGTTCCTGGCCGCCTCTCCGTGCCTTCACCTGGGCTTTCGTTCTGCATCTTGGTCTCGCTCACCTCTGCTCCCCCGCGGGGTTCCAGCAGGGACATGAGTGGAGAAGCCTGTCCCCAGGACCACTCCGAGACTGAGTGAGGCACCCGCCCCTCCTCGTGTTTATCCCTGCTGTGTGGGACATCGCACCTTTTACTTCTCTCTCCGTGTCAACTGAGAATAGTACTAGATTCTTTTTTTTTTTTGAGACGAGGTCTTGCTAAGCCACTGTTGCCCAGGTTGGGCTCAAACTTATAATCCTCCTGCCTCAGCCTTCCAGAGTGTTGGGATGATAGGCACGCACTATGTCACCCATCAAGAACAGAGTCCTTATCTGCCTAAAGTAGAATACATTCTCAAAACCCCTCATAGGAAAAACAGAGAGAGAGAAATAGAGAGAGAGAGAGAGAGAGAGAGAGAGAGAGAGAGAGAGAGGAAATAGAACAGAGTCCTTTCTTAATCACCTAGCAAAGTGCCTAGAACATCGCAGATGAGCTATGGATATCTATAATGAGTGAATAAATAGCTCTTCTATTGGCTTGACAGTTCAACATCATCTGAGTTTTTTTTTTTTTAAGTATAGAAAGCTGTTTGTATACAATTTGCCATCCTAACTTTTTTTTTTTTTTGTACTGAGGATTGAACCAGGGGCATAGCTCTACCACTGAACCCTTTTTAGTTTGTATTTTTGTTTTTTTTTTTTTTTTTGGTTTTTTGGAGACGGGTCTCAGTATATAGTTTAGGCTACCCTTGAACTCATTATGTAGCCCAGGTTGGCCTCAAACTCACAGCCATCCTCCTGCCTCAGCGTCCTGAGTAGCTGGAATTATAGGCATGCACGACTACACTCATTTCATCTGAACCATTTTCAAGTGTACGATTTAGTTAAATATATCTACAATATTGTGAAACAGATCTCCAGAACCTTTTCATCTTGCAGAACTGAAATTCTGTTAAAGAACTCATTAAATTCATTAAAAAACTCTTTATTACCCCTTTCCCCCAGCCCCTGGTAAATATCATTCTACTGTCTATGTCTATGAATTTGACCGCTAAATACAACAATCAATGCTTCATATAATGGAATATTTCAATGTATGCCTTTTGTGACTGGCTTGTTACTTAGCATAATACCTCAAAGTTCATCCATGTTGTAGCGTGTGGCAGGATTTCCTTCCTTTGTAAGACTGTATAGCATTCTGTTGTGTATATATACTCTGTTTCGTTCACTCACTCATCCATGAACGTTCATGAACATTCTCATGGCTTCTGCTCATTATTGATTTTTAAAAACTTTTCGCAGTGCTTGGGATTGAACTCATGCACACAGGCAAGTACTGTACTGCTGAGTTGCACTGCATCCCATCCTTCTATAGGTGACTATTTTTCCCTGTGGATTGAACCCAGGGCCTTCACACTGAGCTCCATCTCTAGCCCTTTTTATTCTTTAAAACATGGTCTTATTATGTCACTAAGTTCCCCAGGCTGGGCTTGAACTTGCAGTCCTCCTGCCTCTGCCTCCGTGAGTGCTGGGATTACAGGTATGTGCCACTGCACCCCGTCATGTGTGGGGTTTTTTTTTTTTTTGAGTGCTGGGGATTGAACTCAGGGCCTTGTGTTTATTAGGCAAGTGCTCTACCACTGAGCTAAACCCCCAGCCCCCTTGATTCTTCTTTTTTTGATTCAATCTTGATTCTTCTTTTTTTACCTATTCCCCTCCCCTCCCTTCGATCCTTCTTCCCCTCCTTATTTACAAAAGCTTTGTTTCTATTTTTTCCTTCTAGTCTCTTTTTTTCTTTTCCTTTCTTTCTCTCCCCCTCCCTTTTTCCCATTTGAACATTTTCTTCCTACTTCTCAATATCTATGATCCATCTTAGTACTTATTTACAATGCAATATTTAAACACTTGTGTCTGATTTATTTCACTTAAAAGTATGGTCTCAAAGTGCACCCATTTACCTAAAAATACCTCAAATTTGTCTTTCTTTATGGTAGAGTAGTACTCCATTGTATGTAAAAACCACATTTTTTTTTCTTTCATCCATTGATGGGCATTTGGGCTGTTTCCAAAGTTTAGCTATTACAAACTGTGCGGCTATAAACGTGGGTGTGCATATATTGCTGCAGTATGATGCTTTTAATTCTTTCGGGAAGATACCAAGAAGGGGAATAGCTGGATCAAATGGAAGCTCTAGTTTTAGTTTTTTGAGGAATCTCCACACTGATTTCCATATGGTCGTATCACTTTACACTTTTACGAACAATGGAGAAGGGTTCCTTTTTCCCCACAGCCCTGCCAGTATTTGTTATTGGTTGTCTTCTTTTCTTTCTTTTTTTTTTAAACTTTATTTTAATGGTACATTTTCAATATACGCATTGATAACATTCATCATTGGGGATTTGTACCTGTACATGATATACCTTGTTGCTTCTTTTTTTCCCAGTCCCCTCCCCTCACCCCCTCCTCCCTCCCTAGTGGTTGTTTTCTTGATAACAGCCATTCTTTCTGGGATAAGATGGAATTTCAGTGTTGTTTTAATTTGCATCTCTCAAATGACCAGTGACGTTGAACATTTTTTCATACATTTATTTGCTGTTTGTACTTCTTCCTCTGATAAATGTCTTCATTTCAGATGCCCACTTGAAATTTGAGGGGTCTGATTTCTTTGAGTTCTTTATATATTAGTTTTTTGCCTGAGGAATAGCTGGTAAATTTTTTTTCTTATTCTATGGCTTGTCCTTTCACTCTGTTGGTGGTTTCTTTTGTTGTGCAAAAGGTTTTTAACATGATGAGATTCCAGTTACTGATTCTTTGTAATATTTTCTGTATGATCGGAGTTTTGTTTATAAAGTCTCTGCCTAAAGCTACGTCTTCAAGAGTTTTACCTATTCTGTCTTCCAGCTGATTGTTTCTGTTTTAATATTGATTGATTGATTGATTGTTTTTTTGAGACAGGATCTTGCTATATAGCTCAAGGCTGGCCTCAAACTCTCTATGGGTTCCAGGCTGGCCTTGAACTCATGATGATCCTCTTGCCTCAGTCTCCTGAATGCTGGGATTACAGGTATGCACCACTATGCCTGGCTGTTTTAATATTTAGATCTTTGATCCATCTTGATTTTAGTTTAGTGCATGGTGAGAGATATAGGTCTAGGTTCAACCTTCGGCAAGTGGAAAGCCAGTTTTCCCAGCACCATTTATTGAAGAGGATGTCTTTCTTTCAGTGAAAGTGTTTGGCCCCTTTGTTAAAGATAAGGTAGCTGAGTGTGTTTGGAGTTGTTTCTGTATCTTCTATTCTGTATCTAAATAATGATTTTCCGTGGTGCTTATAATTCTGTTTTTTTACAAGTTTCTGATCCCACAACATCGAAATATATCATTACAAAGTATAGATAATATACTTTCTAGAAATACAAAAAAGCTTATATTGTTAAATATAAGCTTTCATTACTATTCTAAGGCTGTTCACACTTTTTCTGATAAAAAGCTCTTGTTATTAAAATGTATATGTTTAAAAATGCATTTCGCTATATAAATCCTTATTTTAAAAGAAACATGTAAAACTTTGTACTAAATTTTTAATTGGTAATGAAGAATGAATTTAATAAGATAGATTTTCTTAAGGCCATCTTTTAACTTAGAGGTATAAAATTCTTAATTAAGAATTATTTACTTCTTTCAAAGCTAACTATGCATCTGTTTTTGAAAGAGGGAGCCCAAGTAATTAGTTTTGCTTTTGCTCACACAACAGCCAGCCGAGAGTGGAACGTTTTTCATCTGCACTTGAGGTCAGGTGAGGTAGATGGAGTTCTGGCCACTAATGGTCAAATTACACACAATCCATCCAAGCGTTCAGTCGTGATTTTCTCAAGGGATAAGAAGACAAAAGAAGGAAAGACAATAAAAAAAAAGTCTAGTAGTAGACTCAATCTTAATCCTGCTACTTAAGGCAATTATTCACATTAGGCAAATCTTTTCTCTCAAGCATTATTCCATTTCTTCTTGTTGATTTTGAGAATTTGGTCACTACTGGTTGGGGCTCTTTCTAACGACATTTAGGTAGATCCTTTCTTTGCCATTGTAAACAATACAGCTCATGCCCTTGTAGCTTCCATGCAGATATGATGACTTTCTTAGAATAAATGACTGAATTGGAATGGCTGGTCAAAGGGTATGCACAATTCTAGGGCTTTTATTGCAAGTTGCTAGGTGGCTTCTAGAAAGATTTTACCAAGCTATTTTCTGGTTGATCATATAGAAAAGCACTAGTTTCCTTACTTTCTCACTAACACCAACTGTGTGTTAACATGCTGATTTTTGTTTGTTTGTTTGAGACAGGGCCTCACTACATAGTTCAGGTTGGTCTTGAATTGACTATGTAGCCCAGGCTAACCTTGAACTCATGGTGATTCTCCTGCCTCAGCCTCCTGAGTACCGGAGTGTCCCACCACACCTGGCCAACATGCTGTTTTGATTTATAATGATAGACAAAATATGTGGCTGGTAGTGTGGCCCAATGGTGGAGTGCTTACCTAGCATGCACAGTCCCTGGGTTCAATCCCCTGTGTCAGGGGGAAAAAAAGAAAAAAAAAAATATATATAGCAACTCATTGATTTAATTTGCTTTTGTTTGATAAGATCATAGTTTTCCTGTCTTAGGCTGCTAGTACTTCTTTTTGAAATGCTTGTGTATCTCCTTTGCCCTGTTTTTACTTATTTCCTCCTTTGTACTTTTTAATATTGTGGTAAGAGTTTCTTGTAATATGGAGGTTTATACTTAATTATATGTTACAAATATTTCTCCAGTTTCTCACTTGTCACTAGTTTTATTTATAGTATATTTTTATATCCAGAAGCTTTTAATATTTATGTGGTCACTTCTATCAATTGTTTCTTTCGTCTGTTCTGATTTTGAAATGGAGTTTAAGTAACCCCAGTGCGATGGCTCCCGATATCACAGGGAGGCAATTTGCTAACGTCTGTGAGCCAGGGCTGGGTCTGTTTTGTGTGCTGGGGAGACTCACTCCCTGTTGGCTAGGGGCCCCTCGATGGTGGCGGTAACCAGCAGTGTCTGTCACTGCCTATTTGCACATCAAGTGGTCACGCAGGAGAGAGAAAAGTGTCCTGTGTCCCTGTGTCTTTAGCACAACAGTTGCTTCCACTTCCCACACCCAGCAAAAGCTGATGCGATCATGGAGCTGTGATCAAAACGAGAATGTTAACATTGACATGATCCTATTAACGTCTCTACTGGCTCAACTGGATTCGTACCAGTTTTCCCACTAATGTCCCTTTCCTGGTGCACGATCCAGCCTGGGATCGATCCCAAATTGCTTCTGCCATTGTGTCTCTTTAGCCTTTTCCAATCTGGAACCGTTTTTCAGCTTTTCTCTGTCTTTTGTGACTTTGGCATTTTCCCAGGAGTACTGGCCGGTCATCTCACAGAATATCCTTCAGTGTGAGTTTCTCCGACATTTTCTCATGATTATACTGGGTTGGGCTACAGGTGTGATGTCCCTTCTTAGTACATCAGACGGGGGCTCCGTGCAGTCCGTGTGTTTACTACTGGTGATGTCAACTTTGATCACCTGGTTACGAGTTCTTTATCACTGCGCTGTTAAATTATAATTTCCTCCCACTGTAAGTACCTCGTGGGAAAATACTTTGAGCATATGTAAATGTCCTTTTTCTCTTTATACGTTCACCCATTGATTTTAACTTTCATTGCTGATCCATGCCTGTGATAATTATTGCAGTGGTGTTTAATGACAATTTGCTACTTCAGTCATTCTCTGTACATTTATTAGTTGGAATTCTCTATAAGGGAGAGCTGTTCCCTCTCTCTCATTTATGTATGTATCCTATTATTTATTTCTTTCACTATGGGCTCACACGTATTTATCTTATTTTGAGTTCTAATAAGTTACTATTTATTTCGTTACTCAAATTGTTGCAGATGTGGCCATGGGGAACACCTCCAAAAGTCTTTTTGATATACCCTCATCATTTTGTGAGCTTTTCCTTACTTCCTGACACCATAAAATGTGTTGGGCACTTTCTGTCTTTTGTTCTCCCAAACTTGGAATCAATCATTTGTACAAAGAGCCCTGGTCACTTTCACTGAAGGAAGATGTTCAGAAACCAAGACTCGGTTTCTAGGTGGGATTGTTGCCACTGGATCATCGTTGCTTCTAGATCTTCTTAGTGGACAGAGCTAGGAAATGTATGTATGCGTGTTTATATGGTATACATAGTCTCATACACACCTAGACACATCTACATTTATTTCTATAACTACCAATGTGTATATATAGTGGTACTTTGTTTCACAAACAGTTCGGTTCTCAAACAGAAGGGCCAGCAAAATTTTGTTTTTGATCGTGAGCTCTGCATCGGGTGAAGAACACGGCCACAGCCATCTTTCCTGTGCGAACACGAATGTGGCCATTTTTCCAGAATCCCAGAACAAATTAGGTTCATGAACAGAGATACCATTGCAATTTTAACATTAACTTTTTAAAAATTAATTTTATCAGCACATTTTAGACATACATAATGATCACATTCATAATAGGGAATTTGTACCTGTACATAATATATTCTGAGTCTCTTTTTTTTTTTTTTTTGAGACAGGGTCTCACTATGACTAGCCTTGAACTCACTAGTCAATTCTCTTTGGGGGTTTATTTGTAGATGTCGCCCAGGGATGCGCTTATAGTGGGGGCTTTTAGAAGGTGACCGAGTCATGGGGAGGGTATAGCCAACTTGTTGGGAGGTGGGGCCTGGTCAGAGAGGCGGTCGCTGAGGTTGCATCTCTCTGCTGGCCCCTCCCTTCTCTCACTGCTCCTGACCGCCATGCCGTGAGTAGCTAGGCCTACGCCCTTCCATTGATGCTGCTGACCGTGCAAAGACAGAAACTTCTGAAACACGAGACAAAATAAACCTCTCTTCCTTTAAACCGGGGTGTTATCTTAGTGAAGGAGAAAATGACTGAAATACTTTTAAAAGATAATTTTATCTGGGTGTGGGGGTGCGCACCTGTAATCCCAGCACTCTGGAAGCTGCAGGATTGCTGCAAGTTCAAGGCCAGCCTGGGCTACATAGCAAGAGCTAGTCCCAAAAAAATTTTTAAATGTATAAAACAATTGAGAAGATAATAGGTGAGTTTCCAGACTCCCTGAACCCAGTTTCCCCTATTATTAACATCTTACATTAGTACAGTAGCTTTGTTACAATGAAGAGTCTATATTGATACATTATAATTAACTAAAGTCCATTATTAAGAAGCCCACACTTTACATTTTCTTAGTTTTCACCCATTATGTTTGTTTGTTTGTTCTAGGCTCCCACCCAAGACACCACATTACATTTAGTTGTCATATCTCCTCATGATCCTCAAAATAGTGCCGCTTCTGACTTTTCTTGCTTAATGACACAGTTTTGAGAAGTCCTGGTCAGGGGTTTTCTAGAGTGTTTCTCTACTGGAATTTATGTGGTGTTTTTATCAAGGTTAGACCGAGGTCATGACTCCTTGGAGAAAAAAGAGGCAAAGTGTCATTTTCATGTTATCGAGGGTCCTTGCTATCCACATGGTTTATAACTGTCCATAGTGACTTTGATCACCTGGCTAAGGTAGCGATGGGCAGGTTTCTCTACTGTAAAATTATGTTCCCCTCCCTTTTTCATAAAGCACTGGCTTGTCTTTTTATTCTCTAAACAGTGTCCTTCCAATGGGCAAAAGTTTTAGTTTTTTTCCCTCCATACTGGGAACTGAACCCAGGGCCTTCACACTGAGCTATCTTCCCAGCCTCCCTCTTTTTATTTTCTATCATGAGATGGTGTGTTGCTAAAATTGCCCAGGCCATGCCGATCCTCCTGCTGATCCTCCTGCCTCAGTCTCTGAGGGTGCTGGGATTACAGGTGTGTGCCACTGTGCCTGGTTAAAAGTTTTTAATTTTTAATCCAATTTATTAGTTTTCTCTTGTCTGGATCATGCTTTTGATGTTTTATCTAAGAAATATTTGACTAACCGAGGTCACAAAGATTAGCTCCTAGTTTTTCTCCTAGGTTTATAGTTCTACATGTGGGTTTACATCCATTTCGAGTTAATTTGTGTGTATGGAAAAAGGTATAGATCAAAGTTCATTCTTTTGTGTACGAATGTGGAGTATTTTTTTGCCTCCATAAGTAGTTTTTCCGCTGTGAAATTATTATTTTTTCCTTTTTCTCCTTTCTATACACTTCAGGAGGAAGTCCATCTGTACAGACTGCACTCAAAATTGGGGAGTTACCCTCTCTCACTGGAGGGCAGAATATCTACATAAATGATTTAGAGTTGTTCTGCATGACAGATTTGCCTCTTCTCTGATATTTATTTATTCATTTATTAATATCTTCATGGATTCATGGATATTTCTTTTACATGGGTTATAATTCAATACTGCATCATTTATTTTGCTACTCAAATAATTCTAGCTTTGGGCATTTCATTTGGCTCTTGGAACACTTTGCCATGCTGTTATGGACTGAATGTTTGTTTCTCCCACCAGATTCACACACTGAAGCCCCAACCTGCAATGTGATAGTGTTATGGTTTGTGTCTAGATGTCCCCCCAAAGCCTCATGTGGTAAGAGGTAGCTGGATCTAGAGTGTGTGATTACTAAATTAGTCCACTGATTGCTTTGGCATGGTTCTGCTGGGATCAAGGATGTGATGCTAGGATTAAGGGTATTAGGATTAAGGGTGGGAGTACTGCCCACCCTAAAGCCAGGCAGCCTGGATAAAATATAAAATACAGAGAGAAGCTGGTTACCCTCTTGCTTGCATGCCTTGCTTACCTGGCTGTCCTCTGCCTGTCTGCCTGCCACCCTGCTTGGACCCAGCTGACTGTGGACTGAAACCTCTACAAACTGTGAGCCAAATAAACCTTTCTTCTTCTAACTTTGGGTGTCTGGTATTTTGTCCCAGGTACGAGAGAAAAGTAATTGAGACACCCCCCAAGGCATCATTTGGTCATAGGTAGGGTTTTTCAGAGATGGCTGGATCTAAGGTGTGTGATGCTGGATGTGAAGCCGGGATTAATGGGGTACGATGCAGGGATTAAGAGCCTCCATCTTGGGTGTAAGCAGCCTGGATAGAATATAAGGGACAGAAAGAGGGTTGCTGCTGTCTCTTGCTGCTTCTCTGCTCGCTTCACTGCTGGCTGCCTTCTGCCTCCCCTACTTTGCCACAGACTGTTTCTCCTCTGTGACATCCATCTGCCGTACTGTCCTGCCTCTGAGCCAGCTGACTACAGACTGAAACCTCAACAAACTGTGAGCCAAAATAACCCTTTGGTCCTTTAACTTTGGGTGTTGAGTATTTTGTCTTAGCAACAAGAAAAGTAACTAAGACATTGGAAATGGGGTCTGTGGGAGGTAATTAGGGTTCGATGAGGTCATGAGGGTGGGGCTGTCGCAGCAGGTTCCTGTCCCTAGAAAGAAGAGATACTAGAGAACTTGCCCTCTGCTGTCTTGTTGTCACTCCCCAACAAGCGAACTAAGAGGCCTTGTGAGGACACAGGGAGACTGCAGCCACCTGCAAACTAAGAGAGAAGTCTTGAAATGAAACCTACTTTGTCAGCACTTTGATCTTGGACTTCTCAGCCTCCAGACAATGAGAAATAAATTTCTGTTGTTTAAACCACCCGTCTGTGTTTTGCTTTGGCAGCCCAAGCTGAGGAAGACACATACACCACCACTATTTTCTTTTTTTGAGCACTTACTTCCTTTCTGGCCCTGTCAGCCATTCCAGGCTCATCTTCTGTGTTTCCTGTCCCAGCCCGAAGATCAGGCATTTCTCCAAGGAGCCTGGTTCCTTTTAGTGGAGAATAGTATTAGAAATCAAAAGCTGGCTCCTAGTTAGCAAATTATTTTTGGATGGTGTCTTAGTTATTTTCTCATCACTGAGACGCAATACCCGACACCCACAATTTAAAGGAGCAAAGGTTTATTTTGGCTCTCAGTTTGTAGAGGTTTCAGTCCATAGTCTGCTGGCTCCAAGTCAGGGCAGCATGGCAGAGAAGCAGCTCATGGCCTGGCAGTGGGAGGTGGAGCGAGGGATCAAGGGAGGAGAGAAGGAGACAACAATTCCAGGCCACGCCCCCAGTGACCCACCTCCTCCAACCATCCTTCACATCCCAAATAACATTTAGTCATAAACTCGTCAGCGGAGTAATCCGCTGATGAGTACCCTGTGCCAGTCACTCCCAAAAGCCCCACCTACGAGTGCATGAGGCTTTGGGGAACATCTAGATATAAACCCTAACAGATAAATAAACACTTATTTTGTGCTTCCTGTGAGGCAGGCACTAGCTCCTTTTGATGACTGCCTACTTAATCTTCCCAACAACTCTATCAAGTATTCTCTGTTAACCCTCTCCACGGAGTACAGAGGTTTAGCTAGATTAA
>PVJO010005085.1:0-102322 GCA_004026905.1 Hystrix cristata | reverse complement strand
GGGAGGGCAGGGCTCTGGCTTGGCACCTGGGAAGCCTGGGCTGGTGGTACCTCCTGGTCAGGATGAGGGCCTGGTGCTGGCCTCGATGGGCCGGCTGAGTGGCGGCTTCCTTGTCGCTTCCGAAGCCAGGCCACTAGTGACCATGCTGCTGGAAGCCTGGGAGGATTCCAAGTGCTCTGGGGTCACCCGCACTGTGGCCATGAACGGGACGGTGGATTTCCCGAAGAAGAAGCTGGCCCACCAGTGACCCGGGTCGGCCTTGGGGAGACCCAGGGGGTGGGGGATGGCTTCCCCAGGGTAGTCGACACTTCCGCAGGAGCCGCGGGAAGGGATGGCTGCCATGCTGTCCGCGGGCGGTGGAGACCTCGCGGCGACCCCTCGCGGGCCTCGGCGCGCGGTCCCGGGCTGGGCGGGGACGGGGGCGCTAGGCCGCGGTGCCCATGTGCACCGTAAGCCGCAGCAGACCGCCACCCGACCGAGCTCGCGCGCGGGTGCGCACACTCCAAGGGTGGTTTTTCTTTCATCTGTTTTTGCTACTTAGTATAACAGCATTAGGTATTAACTCTTGTGTGTTCTAAGGAAGAACAGCTGTCTTGAATCTATATATTTGAAATGAATAATGAGCATCAAAAGCCTCCATGTCCTCTTTTTAAACCATTAAGTATCAGATTTCATTACCACTTTCCCTAAAAGTATATATATTTATGTTAACTATAATTGCATTTTGTCTTAGTAGAGGGGAAAAAACCCATTTTGGTCTAATTTTATTAGCATATCAACAGAAATTAAGCATCCAGGATGGCATCCGTGGTATCAGGTAACTAACTATTGAAAATTTATATTGTTTCTGTTAGTTTTCTGGATGAAATTAATTTGCTGATTTATCAATAATGAAACTAAACTTCAGTTTGTAGTTAGATCAGAGACAAAGACAAGAAGTCTAAAACAGAGGAAAGTAGAGCTTTGTTCTTAGCATCAGCAAAGGTCCTACAGAGAAAGGTGGGAAGTCCAGATGGGGAGGGAGAAATCTACCCGAGGACACAGAGAAAGCCCAGGGAAGGGCTTTGCAGGCCCAGGGACCCGGAAAGCAGCACCTATGACTGGGTATGACGAGGTCAACATGTAAAACCATGATATCTACCAGCAATAACTTTTAAGTCTAAGCATGTGAGGAAAAATTTCAGGCACCTGAAAAGCCTCTTTTACCTAGAAGGCCCTGAAATGTTGAGCAGGGAGCACAGAGGCTTTTCCTGAGATCCTTTGTAGACATGCACGAAACAATTGTATGTGGAATTCATCTCACCTCCTTACAAAAGGCCCTTAAAACCAGAAAATATCATACTGCTTTTATCCAAAAGCCTTCACATAACTCACATTCATCATTAGTAAAGAGATAAATGAGCTGGGTGTCATGGTAGACCCCTTAATCCCAGATGCTCTGAAGACTGAGGCAGGAGGAGGACAAGCACAAGGTCATCTTGGGGAAGTTAGTGAAGTTCTGTTTCAACATAAAAAGTAAATGAGGCCAGGGATCTTGCTCAGTGCAAGGTCCTGTGTTTGATCTATCTAATAGTGACAAAATAAGTACATAAGCCACATTTCCATAATGTAAGTGGGATATGTTACTGTCTCAATTATTTGTAGGAGCAGTATTTTTGTTTACTTTTTATGTGAACTAGTTTATTTTTACTCTTTTGATGACAGTAAAAGATGCTCAGGATAAGAAATTCAAAGAGCAAAACAGGTCATAAAATGGAGGCAAAAGCCATCCCAACCCTCAACCCCAAGCCCCATGCCCTCTGTAGGAACACAACTTCAGGCACAAATTCTTAGTTTTCTAGACATCAATGACTTCCTATGAGGCATGAGCAGGAAAAATGATATAAATTGAACATTCCACTGGTTTGCACATGAAAGCACGTTTAAGAATACTTGTGTAAAACTCATGAACGTAAAATGTATCTTGACGTATCTCTAAAATTATTCATTCTGTTCATTAATTGGTGAGAGATTAAAAAACATGAGCCAGCTCAATCCTGAATGCAATTCCCTTGTTAGGTAATACATCTGAAATCATTCACTCCCACAATCTCCTAAATGTATCATTTCTAAATTAGAGATCTAGTGCATGGGTCAATAGAAATTGCTGTGAGGATGATAAGCTTCTGTGTCTATAAGCATACACAGCTAATATGATGTTTAATAGCCATGTATAGCTCTTTAACACTTGAAATGAGGCCACTGCAACTAAGAGAATGGACTTGAAATTAAGCTTAAGTGGCACCTGAAGGTAGTGATGTCCATATAGAATAATACACTTTGGGGTTCAAGTGTGCCCTTTATAGGCAGGTGGAACCAAGAGGGGGTATGTGTCACTAGAACAAATTACTTGAGGGAACACTTACAAGAAGTTCATTTTGGCTCAGAGTTTTGGAGGTTTCAGGCCCCATCATGGGTGGTCTTATTGCTGTTGGATCTGTGGTGAAGTGGGACAACAGGGTGTAGAGCACATGGCACAGCAAAACCACACATCTCATAGCAGAAAGGAAAAAGAGGAAGAAGAAAAGGGCAGAGTCTTGCTCTCCCCTTCTGTGCCACAGCCCGATGACCTAACAACTTCCCGGGAGGTTCCAACTCTTAAAGCCTCCACCATCTCCTAGTAACACCATCTTGGGGACGAAGCCTTAAACACATGGGACTTTGGGGGACATTTAAGAACCAAACAACAGTATGGTGTGACGTTGAACTGTGTATATTTTAATCATTTGTAGAACGATTTAAAAGGCATAACAACAGAATTGTGATAGGAAGATTTCTGTAGTTTTCATCAAACTGAATCCTTGTCATTACCCTAGTAAATGCTGAATAAAAATGGTAGATAATCTTTGGGTTTGAAGAACAATCAGGCCACGAACACTGACCATAGCTGACTGGCTTAAATGAGCTTTCACATGAATCAAATCTCCACATAATCCACTTCTGAATAGAGTCACCAACTAGATACTGAAGGCAATAACCCAATTTTGCTCACAGCTGTATTCTTAGTGCTTGACATATAGTAGATGGTCAATGAAAATCAGTTGAAGTGCAAACAGTGAAATTATTTTCCTTTCATTTGTAAGAAGTGTTTTAACCTTGGGAAGCAGAATTGTGCATGTCAGAATTTGCCTCCATTAATTGATCTTTGGAGTTTTTGTGCTTCAGTGTCCTTAGTGATTTCTAAAACAGGACATTATCTCCATTATTGAAGTGTTATATTAACTGTATTCATTGTTTTAAGAATTATTATTGGTGCTCACATGCTCAATAAATTTTAATTGTCTTTTTTTCTCATTAGTATTGCTGTTTTTCTTAAGAGATTAGAAATATTTAAGCATTTTAAAATTTAGTAATATCTTTGATAGTGACATTTTCTATATGTTAAAATTTAGTGAGGAATAGAATAAGCTCTGTCTAGGGATAGAAAAATTGGACTAAACTTAGGAAAAACTAATCCTTCAAGTAATTTTCAGAAAAATCTGCCAAATTAATAATAGGATTTAAGTATAAAACATTTCAAAATAGTTTTTAAATTAGAAAAATAATGAAAACTAGCTAAACAAGTAGGATGTTTTGGGGAAATTTCATTTAAAGTAAAAAAAAAACAAAAAAACAAAACGTATCTCTGTAATATGTGTCTATCACATACAAGTTGAAAGAGCCTTATGAAGCCTGATAATAGCTCAGAACAGCTACCTCTGCCCATATTCTAAAAATATCAAAGCAGGAATGTCTTCATTCAAACCCTGAAATCCAGTGTTACAGAACACACATCACTTAATACAACTTCAAATGGTTACACGTTGGTGTAAAATAAAAAGAGAAAGCAAATAAAGTAACACTATGACCCCTGAAGAACCCAGCAGTAGTTGTGGTCATGCTAAAAATTTTTATTCTTCTAGGTCATACCACAGTCACTGTTTGATGAAAATTATATTCCTAATATTTGTTTTAATCATTTGTTTAGGATTAAGAACACAGTTTCCAAGATTAAAAGAAAAACATTTTGAAAGGTCACTGGTTTCTCACAAGCCGCTCCTAGATGCACAGATCTGCACTCTGTGTTACAGATATATAGAGAGATGGAGAGGTAGAGAGGGAGAGGGGAGGAAGGGGAGGGGGGAGAGAGAAAGAGAGAATATGAATTTCCAGCAAGAAAAAAAAAATTTGCTGTTTGGATGCATGAAAAACATCTCCCCACCCTGAGTGTGGCTGCTTCTGATCAGAAGTCTTTAAATCTAATATTTATTTATTTATTCATTGATGGATTATAGTACTGGGGATTGAACCCAGGGCTTCACACTGAACTATATCCCCAGCCTTATTTTAAATTTTTATTTTTGAGACAAGGTCTTCTTAAGTTACTAATTTGACCAGTCTGGGTTTGAATATGTTATCCTCCTGCCTCAGCCTCCCAGAGTCCTGGGATCTGAGGTACATACCTAAATTTAACTGTTTTTTCTAATATTTGAGTCTAGAGAAAGTTGAGAAATCTTTTGAAGAGGTAAGAGTGAAGGTAGGGGGCAGTGCAGTCATAAAAGTGGAGCAGTGTCTGCAGTCTTCTCCTAGTGCAGACAATAAGAGTGTGCCCTTACAGAGAATTTGGAAAATAATAATGAAATGGACTAAAGGAGCTAGGCAGTATGTTTCCACTGGCACCATAAGCTGGGAGCTCTGAATAACAGTGGTGAAGGGCTACTTTCTAAAATAATGTTAGTCTGCATTTGAAACAGTTGATGTGGTTACTACTGAGATTTAATATATATTAAGTTAGTACATTGTTTTTACTTATCCTACAACAGACATCACATCAGCTCCAGCCAGAAACAAATTCAGTTCTAAGCTTTTGTTTCATTAGTAACTTCATAATAATTCCAAAGACTGAGCTCACTAAGGGCTTAATTCAAGCATTTGGCCACTACCAGTACTATGACATTTAAAAAATGGAAACAGTATGGTATAAATAAAGAGCGATAGCATAGTGATTATGAAAGGTGAAGAAACTGAACTAGAGTTAATTCAATTCTGTAATTTTCTTTGACTGGTTGAGGTTCCCCTGTTTAAAGCAGTGAAGCAACTTGAACTGTGAAGTTAACAGCTTTGTCTAGGAAGCTCTAGCTGCCCACATTGGTAACCAGCTAAATGATGTGTCCAGTCTTGGCTGTCTTCCCTTCCCTCTTTCTTCTTTCCTACTCTCCTAACCTGTGTCCTCCGTGTCTCTAAAAAACCACTTGTACTTAATTGTTTATCTCAGAATCTGCCTATGTGGGAATCCCATAAAAATCCTATGCCAAATCCTACACTCCTGCTCCTGGCAAAGAAGTGAGAATATAGAGAATCTCATCTCTTTACACTCAGCCTGTGGAATTACGTGTAGCAGAGGAAGGCAGCGGGCACACTGCAGTTGTTTGGAAGCAGAGAGGACTGTGTTCACATGGATCTCCATCTGGAGAAAGTCCCCACACAGTGTGCTTCTCAACACTGCTGCACTTACGAATAACAGAGCTGGGTCTGGATATCAAACTTAGTGGATGAAGGGGATCAAAGATGACTGATCTATGTTATGTATTTGTTCTTCTTTCTCTGCTACCTTTAGGCCTGACTTAGCTTGCTAGTTTAAGTATAGGGCAACATCTAAAATGAGCATTAGGCTAGGACGGGTGCTTTTGAAACCAAAATAGATCCCAGGAAAGGAAACCCAGGGATGGGAAAAACCAAGGAGCTGCCTGGGAAGCAAGGAGGTGGCTGCTGTCTTCAGACCAGGCTGAAGGTTCACAGGCAATATTCCTATAAAGAGACTCTAGTAAGGGGCTTCCACTCCACTCACCTCCTTAAACTGTCACATGAGCTGCTATATTCATTTTCAGTTCTGTCTGTAAAACGTTATTAGAGTACTTTTCACTTATTTTCCCAAAAACTATAGCTTCCAAGGTCTTGGATAAAAGTTGACAGAATCCCTGGGTATAGGACAAAATCCATGGATAAGTATATTTTTAAAACTTCATGTGTAATTTTGATGAGGAAGTCTAAGGATCATAGAATTGGAATATGAAAAATGTTGATCTGATATGCTATAATCAAGTAACTCATTAATTGCTTCTTAATTTGATGTTTATCTAAGAATTCAAGTAAGACTACAAAATCCTTACAAATAAATTCCAACCTCAAAGGGCACTGTAATCTGCAAACATTGACATCCTCCCCCAAATTAATGGGTTCTCTGTCACTATATGGAGGGATCAAGAATTCTTGAGAAGTAAACTGTATTTCCAATGATATTCACACTCTGCTAAGTATAAAAGCATCCAAGAAAAACAGTATTTGCATGAGGAAACACACGGCACATCTACATGGTATAGATTCTGACTTGGGGCCAGATGCTGTTCTGTGTTTCTCAGCTTCTGAACTCATGAACTTTCCCTGACTGCAGCTAATGTACGCGGGAGGAAGATAAGTGCTGAAGGAACTGTTTTCTCCTGCAATTACGCCTCGGAGTCTTGAAGCCAACACTTGACTATTACCAGTGCAGCACAATGATTGGTCAGTGACTCAACATACACCTGCAAAATTAACTCAGGGTATGATTCATAAATGAGTCTTCTGCTATTACAGCTGCTGACAGAATCCTGGCAGTGGACACAGTCTTCTGGAGAAAAGTTACCTTGGCAATCAACCCAGGTTTTAAGCAAAGCTGGTATTTGTGTTTGTGTACAGCCTCCCTGCCCCAAACACACTAGCTGGATGGAACCATAATACAGTATACTAGGAGAGTATCTTGTTCTGTTTTGAGCATTCTGGTATTTTCCTTTCTGATTTTTTTAAATTTTTTTTTTTTACCAAGAACATATATTGGTACATTGTATACATAATGTTCACATTCATCAGGTTATTTTGTACCTGTACATGATGTATCTTGGTTCCCCTCCTTTTCCCTCACCCCTTCCTTTCTGCTTTAAAGGCTAGTGTTTAAGTAAGAGTGAAATGCATTTGAATCATGGTTCTGCCTGGTCATATGCTCTTCTTTCTCTGAGCTTCAGTCAAATGAAAAGAACCACACACTGAAGTTATGAGAAGAGTAATTAAAGTATATCTGTAGAGATGGTACCTTGACAGCTGCATGTAATAAATACTTTCTTCCTTTTTTTTTTTTTTTTAACAATTTTTAGTAGTGCTGGGGACCAAACCCAGGGTTTCATGTATCCAAGGCAAACACTCTACCACTAAGCCACATCCCATCCCAAATACGTTCTTAAGTTCAATTGTCCAGATCACACAGATTAACCAAAATGAGATTGTCTACCACAAAAATCCTAATAAAAGGGTTTTAATCAAAAGTGTGTGGAGTTAGGCAAACACATTTTACAACAGTATTATGGGTTTAGAAAACTTCACTCAGAAGCAAATAAATGCGCAGAAGTGCATAAGTAATGTAGGAATCATATAAAGGCAAAATATCTTAGAATTTTATTTTATTGCCTAATGATTAGTAAAGTGTACACACATGTGTGCATAGGGGTGCACGCGCGCGCGCGCGCACACACACACACCAGGCTACAAGTTCTGGAAACCTTTCCTTGCCCTCATATAAGTGACATTTGCTTGTCATTTTTATTTTTTAATGGTTAATGAATTCCATGTAATAATCGTCAGTTTTCTGCTCCCCCTTTGTCCCCTGCTGCAAAAGATCTAATCTATTCAGAGGAAGATAATTGCAGAGCTGTTGAGACAGAACAGAAATCGCTGCATCTTACCACTGTTGTGCGCCTCCAGCTGCGAGGCAGAGTTGACAGCAACCTTGCATAGAGAACAGTAAAGAAGCCGTTTTGCCTTTTCTTCCTCAGTCTCTGTGGAAGAACATGAGCCATTGCCAGTGGCTGTTGTGGGGCTTTTTTCCACTTTAGAGGTGATCTCAGTTGTCATAACACTGCTTTTGCAGATTTCCACACTTGTCGTCGTTGATATTGCTGGTGTCTCTGTGGTACTGTCTGCATTCAAAATAACAGAAGCGGGGGGCAGTGGTATTATCTTTCTCTACTTGGAAATACATCATTAATAACACACTCCACCAATAACAACAAGAGAAATTAGCAATAGCTTCTTATCAGCTATGCATCTAGCACCTCGTGAAGATATTTACGTACATGACCCCATTCAATTTTATATTCTGAAATAAAACATTCAGATAAGTCTTCAAAATATATACACAAACACAATTTTAAAAATATTCTACAGGGTCAATAAGCATATCACAAATTTCTCTTAACATGACTCAGAAAAATATTATTTACAACATATTGTCCTCTGAGTATGTATGTATTTCTACATAGGTGGCTTTGAAAAATTAAGATGGAGGATAAATTTTAAAATATTTTTTCCTTACTACTCATCTTTCTATTTTCCTTTTGTATTTTTCTTTAGGAAAATAGGTACAGAGCTTTTGGTATATGCTTAGGAAAAAACTATAAAACCTCATTTTATAATTGTTTTGTTCAGATCGGCAGTTTGGAAAACCATTGTTCTATTAACAAAGAGTTGTACTGCAATGCCCAATACAAAAATCATCAATACCAAAATAAGAGGAATTTTAGTCTGTATATTTATTAAATGCACACTCTGTACCAGAGCATGTGCCAGAAGTTTGTGGCAGAAGTACTGAAACATCAATAGCGACTATTGACAAGGAATTCACAGACTAGTCACACCATGTTAATGTTACTTCATTTCAAGAGTTTGATGGCCAGGAAAGTGTTGATGCGCTGTAACTCAACAACCCTTTTGGATCTGATACCAAATCTGGAGAGATGAACTTTCAAAGCAAAAATTACCTTGTCCTAACTTCACTTGGGTACACTCAGCTCTCCTCCCAAATATGCCAATCATCAGGATTTTAGCAATGTTTGCCGTATCCAATAAAGAGCTGCCATTTACCTCTAAATTTATATCCCATTTACTCTTGTTTTTCATCCTTCTACCTGTCAACTGGTTTTGAACTTCTTTTCCCAAATATCTCCAGGCTGCCTTTCCAGCTATGGCTGCTCTTGGAACTGCTATTCCATGTCATTTATAAGACGCCATGGCCAATTTTTATGCCACACTGAAATGTTCAGGACAAATGCACTGGGCTGTAGGTACAAGGAGCGGTAGTCTCCTGCAATGATGTCTTGTCTGCATATATATTTATTATTTATTGCTCATATCATCCAGAGTTGAGTGCAATACAAGATGTTCCCTTTGTTCCAGGTATATGAGTGGGAAATGTGGGATGAAGTTGCTTATTGCTGCTTTCCTCAATATAGCATCAGAAACACTATATAAGGAGAACAATGGGCTCTTGATAAGGTCTATTCTATAAAAGGAATGATCTAGATCTTGTTTCCCTTGCCTGACACTTCGTGCACTTTTAATCACTTACTTAGCTTTAGTGGCTAAAAATCAATGAATAGGTCTCTTTCAATGGAATGGGAAATATTCACAACCATGTTTTAATAAAGTGAAAAAAGTCTCATTCAAAAAAATAAAGTTAACACTTTTGTCATTAGAATACAAGTTACGATAGAAAAATACTGTGAATGTTTAAACTTTTAAAAATTTATTACAGTAAAAGACATATTGCCATTAATCCCCCTCGAAGTACTTTTCCACAATTGATCACACTTATCCCATCAGTCTTGTCACTTTCTTAAACAGTTCTGGAAGTTTTCTTTCATGAGTGTCTTTATTCACACTGTTGTGGCTATCTCAATGTCCTGAATTGATTCAAAACATTCAGTTTCTACGGCCATTTTAACTTTGGGGAAAAGCTACTTGTTGCATAGTATCAGACTCAACGAATAACATGGATGAGGACACACTGTACTGTTTTTACAAGCCTGCCTTTCCAGTGGAAGTCACTCCATAGCACCACTCAGCAGATTCTGATCACGGTGGATAGAGACACTCCTGAAAGAGGACTTCCAAAACTGCTCAAAGTGGGAATAACGATGGGATCAAGAGTGAAGCTGCGGGACATATTTTTAGAAGCACTAATGGCAATGTGTCTTTTACTGTAGTATGTTTTTTAATTTAAATAGTCGTCATATTTTGATCACCCCTTGTATGTACATTGGTCTCACTGAATGTTGGGAGGTCCACTTTCTGATAAGTTTTTGCTCGCTTCCTAAGGTTCCATTATTAAAGTACCAGATAAGGGACTGAAAATATCTCTAAGGATCTTAAAATGGCATAAAACATGACAATTTTAGATGGTGCTAACATCGTTGATTGCCTCTAGTAATCAGAAATGCCTGTTTGGAAGCATGTTTATAGGTGCTTGTGAATAAGGAATTGCCACTTTGCTAAGTGGCTTATATACTTAAAAATAATTTTACATTTAAATTTCATTTAACCTTTTACACAAAACTATGAAAATCAGTGAATTTCAGGAGTGAAGCAAATTTCCCAAAATTGTACAGGTAGGACATATTCAGTCAGGGTAAAATACTTCATGGAATGAGAAAATCAGTAGGATTTTTTTGGGGGGTTACTGGTGATTGAACTCAACACCTTCCCACTGAGCTATGTCCCAGCCCTTTTTAAATTTTTTATTGTGAGACAGGGTCTTTCTAAGTCATCGGGTTGCCCAGGCATGCCTTGAATTTATGATTCTCCTGCCTCTGCCTCCAGAGTGCTGGGATTACAGGTGTGTGCTACCATGCCCGCTTTGAATTCTGGGCTTTTGAAAAAAAATGCTGTGAGTGATAATCTTGGCTATGACTGTGATTGTCCAGAATAAGATAACAAAGAGCAGTGGGTTAAAAACCACTAAACTGTTCTTATTATCATCTCACTGTATGACGAGTGACAAACATAAAAATAGATTCTATCTTTAAACTCACTATGGTCACACAAAGCCAGAATGTGATGCTTTGGAATTTATTTCATTGAAATCTACCATAGTACTTATTTCCCTAGTAATAATCTACTTCTAATACCTTTGTTTTGCACTGACATGACTTGATCCGAAAATGGTACATAGCATAGATCATATTAATCCTAAAATAATTTTATTATCACAGTGAAATTTGTTAACAAAAATACAGAATGAACAAAATTGTGGATCTTCCGATTTTTGTGGCACCTACATTAGTGTCTTTCCTGACACCAGAGTGTAACATACGTTTATACCAAAGACACCATAAGATTAGACACCAGATTTCCTACACCCACGGCTTCGTGATGCATTAACATCTCTTAGGCAAGTTCCCTCCTTAGGACAGGCTTAGAGGAATTAATATGAAATGCTGAACTTGACACACTTATATTTCATCCACACAGCTGAGCATAGATATATTATTTTCTAAGTATGCAGGTAATTTAAAAGAAATGAAAAGTTATATTCTTCATTTAAAAATTAATATATAGATCTTGCCTCCATAAAGGTAATATTATTATTTAGTTAGAACAATACATGGATTTTTCATCTTTGTTTTATCTGTGATAAAGGGTTTTTTTTTTAAAACAAAAATTAAGGTAAATACATTTTAATACTTTCTTATCCAAAGAAAATCAACTATTCTATTCACATTGCAAAGAGATATTCCTTAACATGGTACATTAAATTACAAATTATATGTAATTCTTATCTATTCAAGGAAACAGAATTTTAAATTGATGATCATGTTAACGTAGGTACGAATTACCTCTGTGTCTTCCTGCCCCAAATCCACAACCCCTGTCTAGCCACAAGGAAAACAAAACAAACCTAAGATTAAGGGTAGTCTACCAAGCTCTTGGCCAGTGGTCCTTAAAAATACCAAGGTCATCAGAGCAAGGGAAGTCTGAGAAACCGTCACAGTGTGGAGGAGACTGAAGAGACATGACAACTAAATACAATGTAGGATCCTGCAAGGACTCTTGGGGAAAGAAAGAGAAAGACATTTTGGCAAAAAAGAAATCTGAATGACGTGTGGGCTTTAGTTTCAGTATTGGTCCATTAGTTCTGATCAAAGTACTAAAATGATGTGAGATGTTAACAATAAGGGAAATTAGGTGACGTGCATTTGAGAATTGTCATATTCTTGGGTTTTTAAAAATCTAAAGTACTCTAACATTAAAATTTATTAAATTTAAAGAATATAATTAGCACTAGTAAATAGGGTATCACTCCAGTTACGTTGTAGAATCATAGAAGAGATCTCAGTGGGTTTTCTAGCTTAGCTTTCTTGATTTTTAGATGGGAAAGTTTCAGTAAATTTGTCAAGGTCACAAAGCACTGTACATTAGAAACTAGGACTTGACATTTGCATAGCCCAATTTCAAATTTAGAGCTTGTTCACTTGCACTGCAATGATGCATGTACTCAAAATTCATTCCATCAACATTCATTAAGTAGAAATTTTGTGGTGAGTTCTATGCTAAGCCAGTGGGGCTAAGAAGTCTCATAAACATAGATCATGTACTTAGTGGCAAAATAGTTTAGGAGATACCACATAATGATTTGAAATAATAATAATCGGAAACTCAGCCCTTAATCTGTTTTGCTCATTACTATATTCTTGTACTAATACTTTATGTAAACTAGGAACACAGTAGATATTTATTGAAGGAAACCGATGAATGAAAGAGTAAATGAATGATCATAACAAACCAGAATTGTAAAAGCACTTTCATTTATAGGTATTCACTTATTTAATCCTCACAAAAATCCAAAAGGTGATATTGGGAAACTTGTCTGGTGTAAAAAACTGTTAGCGGCCGACACAGTGATTTTTAACTCAGCCTGTTTCAGTTACACGTGCTCTTCATTTTCTTATCGATAAAATTTAGATGATCTTGGAGAGAAGTCAAATTAGTCATGACTTATTATACATGTTGAATGATAATGTCTTAAACATTTGTCATAAAAATAAACTAAACATGGCCTGAACTAGAGTCGATCATGCATGCTCGATCATCAGTTTATGCTTCGTGCAGAATGGTCAGAATAAATCTTAGCCTTCTCCACTGCAAAGCTGAGAAGACAGGATAATGACTGACGGTTCTCAGTGTTTTCAGGGGCTGATTCAGATTTCTTTGCACTATTCAACCAATGACACCAGGTGCAATACACGAGACAGGAATTTGGAAATAATGGGTGAGATTCAGCAAAAAGAGAAAGGTCTGGGCAATTTAGGGTTATATTTCCGGGCTGTTTTTCTGCCGGTGCCCTGTAGCAAATCTTCATTATTGCAACTGTCACTATTTGGCTTTGGCATCAAAACAGATTGTTAATACTTTGTGGAATGGGGTTTAGCAGAGAATGAAAGGAAACATGTCAGTATTCAGAGAGCCCATATGCGATTTTTATCTTGTGTAAAAACACTGTAAATACTTTTTAAGAAACCCACAGCATGGGAAGGATTCCAGAAAATATCAACAACTTGAATTCTGTATAATAGAGCAGCCAAGTTACATGGTCTGGGTAAAAAAATTATGCCTCTATTTATAGACTTATAACCCAAGTGGGAAAACCACAGCTGAGTTATTCCATTTTCCTACCAGGTAACAGGAATTAATGTTACGATCCAAAATGCTCATTATGCTTTCTTTAGATTGAAGAGTCAGAATTATATCCGATTTATTTCCTTTCCCTGGGGGAATTTAAGTCTCACTCAGACTTGCTAGCAAGTGAGTAAAACAGCTGCTTCCTCTTAAATAAATATGTTTATATTCTGAAGTTTAAAAGATGCTTCATGAAAAAAAAAACATGCCTTCAGAAATTCTTACTTGTGGTTTATTTCTCATTGTTTAATTTAACTAGTATTTAGTGAGCACAGTGCCACACACTTAGACCCAAGCAGGAATGGACCCGTCATTAGGTTCTGCTTTGTATTTTTGAGCAATCCAAACATCACAAGTTACTGAAACAAAATTGCTTCATTATTGCTTTTTTGGTTTTGTGAAAAAGACAAGATCTGGTAGGCAATTGAGCAAATAATGGTAATTAAGGGAAAAAGGGGTGAGAATAGAAACGGGTGCCCTAAAAGACAGAATACATAGACCAAGAGTCCATAAGTGTATGTGTGTGTCTCTGGGTGTGTATGTGCTTATGGTTGTATGTGTGGATCTATGTTTCACAGACATGGCTATATGTGTATCTAAATCTGACGGGGGAGAGAGTGTGTGTGTGTGTGTGTGTGTGCATGCGTGTGTGTGTGTGTGTGTGTGTTGAGAGGTCGGAGAAAAACCACAGCTTATACTGTATCTGGAAACCAGACAAAGAGTGTTTGCTTTTATACAAATGCGCTCATCATGGCAGGTAAAGAAAAATGCAGCGTATCTTATGTACAAAAGAGTAAAAGAGCTGTTATAAGAATAGAAGGAATAAATGGATTTACTCTCTTTGAGGAGGATAAGCAGGAGAAGGTCTTACCAGAAAATATTTGAAAAATGAGATGTAGTTCATATTATGATTTAATTACATATCTGATGGTCTGTGACTTGGAAGTTCCATGCAAAAAATGATCCTGTACAACCAACCAGTTCTGTCCCATAGTAACTTGTATGAAACTTTTAATACTCAGAGGAATCATGAGAACAACTCTTTATGCTCCAAATCCGGTATATGTTAGAAATTGTAGAGAAAGAAGGAATTTTTAAAATTTACCAAAAAAAAAAAAAAATCTTGCAACTTTGGAAATAATTTTCAAAGCTGCCCAGTTTAGGGTCTGTTTGAGGCAATAACACCACAAGTACATCTGTACACAGAGATAACAGATATCTGTGCTTTGGTCACAGATATCGAATACAGATTAGAACACAAATTACTGTGATGCAAAAGTATTTGAAACAGAGCCTACTAAAAAAAAAAAAGGTTCAACTTTTGGATTTTCCTTTGAGACCAGGGACCAATTAATTTCATAAAAGTTGGCCATTTTCTCGAATTATCATGTAAGTTGTTAGGGTACACTATAAATTATCTTATGAAAGATGTAAGTTTCATTTCTTTCCCTGGATAATTTACCCATAATATAGGCTATTCCTATCACTCAGATTTTAAGGTAAGCAGACTACTGACTTAGGAATGCCTATTAGACTGTGCTTCCACGAGCCTGCATAAGGACGTGATACTCATGACAGGTCAAAGAAGCTTGACTTGGTCAGGCAACCTGGGATGGAGCTAATGAGAAGTAGAAAGGGCATGAGAATTAGGTCCCACAGAAGGGAGAAGCTGAGACTACAGAGGCACGGTCTTAGCAGGGAGGTCCAGTCTTCTCTTTCCCTGGAGAGGGCCCAACAGTTGGCTAGCTAAAGCTGAGTTCAACGTGACATCTTCAGACTCTACATCTCAGAAATGTCCTCGGCTTCAACAAGGATCTGCACTATGAACTGGGCTTTAACTAAGTCACAGCAGGCGTAATCCCTGCGGTCCATGGTCCCACTCCCTTCCACAAAAAAGTTACTGAAGGAAAAGTCAGAAGATATAGCGACTAAAGTGAGCAAACTGACAATGACACCATTAGGGACAAATATGATTTTACCAGAAGCCCCGAGAAATACTTGGGTAAAGGCCCAGAACATGTTTCCTGTAAAATTTCTAAATTATAAATGTTTGCATCTTTGTATATCTGTTTTAAATCTATGTATATGCATATATATAGATGTAAAAACATCTATGTATATGTTTTAAAATCCTGAACTAGCCAAAATCCTCTGTGCACTGTGTGGGATAGGGACTGAGACTTTTGAAAGGTACTCTGAGCCACTGCCTGTGCTCTCTAACATGCTCATTTTCACAAGGCACAAAGAACAGGTCACATGGTGTGACTTGGGCTCTCAGGCAGAATACTAGGTTTCAAATTCCAGGAGAGAGAAACTTACTAACATTAGCATTAGTGCAATTTTTATTCTCTCCCAAGTCATTTGCTCTCTCTCCTTTCTTTAGAATCCATAGAAAATGACACAATCCAGGACAAAAGTCTGTCTTTTCAGCCTAACAATATCTCAGAGATATTCTTGGTTAATAAAAGACACCTCAGCACTTCATACACATCAATATTTTTTATGTCAGAGCCTTAATTTCTTAAAGATAGTGGGGTTTATATTCCCTACTTCTATAGCATATCAATATTCCTCATTACACAATTAAAATAGCATTTGCTACATAACTGATAATTGACAAAAATAGACAATGCTCAAAAGTTAGGGTCATATCCCCATAAAGCACTAGACTAAAAACTGGCATACTAATGCAAACAGTGCATCTTTGACCTCCAAAATTTAATTTTCATCTCCATTCATTTTCTCCTTATATTGAAAACACCGTTTCCTTTCCTCTTTTCTCTGTGCTCCTTCGGCTCTTCAGTATCCAGCTATGACAGAAGCAAGGTGTTGAGAACTTTCACGAATCAAGCACAGCTCTGTTACTGTAAACTACTAATCTTGAAACATTCGCATGCATCAGATCACAGGAAGGGTTTGACAAAGCACAGACTGGGAGTCCCACCAATAAGGTTGCAGATTTAGTAGGGATTGTGTAAGGCCTGAATATTTGTATCTAACAAGCCCCAAAACATTGCCGATACAGCTGCAGGTGTGAGAACCATACTTCAACAACCACATTGACAGACCCGACCATTAGTTTCCAATTTAGATCTAACAGTTTTGGATGTAAAGTTAAATACCAATTAAATGGCAAGACATGATTATAAGAAAGAGGAAATGAGGATTAAGTGACCAGTGTCTTTGTATGCTTGTGACTGGGGTGGTTCCTAGGACATAGGTCTTCCAGTGCTAGAACAAGAGTATCTGAGGTAAGCCTGGACAAGCTGATTCCCTAAGAGGGAGTTTGAGAAAAGCAGACAACAATTTCTAAACATGAATACAGTATGGTTTAAATGATAGCAAGCAAAAACATGCATTTCTCTTTTATCTCTATTGTGAGATGCAGTTTTTGAGTCGAATGTAATAAAGGAGGAAAGATGGAGATACACCTAGATCTGTATTACAGACAAATAACTGGAAGCCCCATTAATCTTTCATTGAGCAATTAAACCAAGACTTTTTTGGTAGGAATAGGGTCTTCTCTCCCTAACTTAGAATCTATGTGTCTGCAAGGGAATTCTAAAGGAATTCACTTTTTATTTTGCTCACAGAAGTTCAGTCCAAAGCCCACTTCATCCTTTCCAAAGGTAAATTAATCCAACATAAATTAATCAGAAAGCACAATTGTTAGGCTTTGGTTTAAATGAGCAGATCTGGCTGCCACACATCCAGTGGATAAGCACCAAGACAAATGGGTACATTTCATCAGAATCTGTGATATTTGTAATAAATATTACAAAAGGCAAAGAAAAAGGAGAATGAGAAGAAAATCAATGTATTCCAAAGGTATTTTAAATGACTTGGATGGTACTAGACAAGAAAGTTGCCTTTTCAGCTCCTAATACAGCTCTTTCCCCTCTGCAGTAAGACAGGAGAAAAAGAAAATCTTTCAAAATCTATGAGCAGCAGCTCCTGTGTTCTAAGAACTTTCAGAGGGGAAAAAAGTACTGCACGCTGCAGTTACAGTTCTCATTGTGCAAAGGAGAATACCTTGTGTCCTTCCATTTTTTTTTTTTTTCCCCATGTTGGGGATCAAACTCAGGGCCTCATGCTTGCTAGGCAAGCACTCTAACCACTGAGATAAATCCCCAGCCCTCCATTATTTTTAATTTAAGAATTGTGACATGACAAATCATGAGTCATGAAAGTTTTTACTAATTGAAATTGAACACAAACTAAGTAAGATCTTGCCTTACAGCCTGACGTACATTTAAAATGTACATATAGGGAAATGAGAAGGTGGAGGCAGTCACATCAAGTCATTTAGGATATAAATTCTTGGTCTAGAGTCCTTTTAGGCAGCCTGTATAATAAAAATAAAGTAATAATTGCTAGCTTGATTTTTTTTTTGTACCATTGAGCTGTCTTAAAGATAAGAAAACAAACTCCTGTAATGGAAGACACAACAATAAAATATTGAAAAGGGATATAATTTGGAACGTCACCCTGTCTGGTCGCAGGCATTTTATTGTATGTATGAGAGTTACTTAGCATTTTTTATTACAGTGTTAATGTTCCATAGATTAACAATGAAGAAAATATTTTAATTGCCAAAAAGACACCATGATGCAATTAGTAAGCATTTGTCACAACCCATCAAGATCAGATAGCTAGATGAAAAGGCTTTTTTCAATTTAAGGGGGCTATGGAGTTTCCAGGGAGTAAATTTCACTGGACAAACAATGGGAAAGGTTTGCAAAGATGAAGAAAATGCAGAAAAAGAAAAGATCTTTACAAAAAAAACTGTTTTCTGAACAATGTTTACTGAAACTTTTTTCTAAAATTTTACTGAGTTTTTTTCAAAAACTGCTGAGCATTCCTTTCCCACTGTATGCAGGGTTGCTGTAAGACTCAAACTACAGGTTAGTTTTCACTCATAGTAGCAAATTATTGTCATATACTACAACTACTTGATGGAATGTCTGTCTTCCAAATAATTGTTTCTATATTGTGTTAATATAGTATAGCCAAGTGATTTTTAAGAGCTGGGTGACAAATAAAAATTAGAGAAAGCAAATCAAAGTAGAACACAAAATTTAAAAACTCTATTCACTGTTAATTGAAAGACTGGCTGCTAAAAGACTGATGAACTGCTTGGACAACAGTAACATTCTGTAACAAAAGCCCTCTTCTCCAGCAAAACCAACAGACCTATTTCTAAAATGGTAAAATTATATACAGAAACCATATAAAACACATTATTGTAAAACCCTGGCCATAAATTATCTTTCCTATTATTCCCATAAATTATCACAGTTCCAGAAATCCCAAACTAGAGCAGACTGCCTCTTGCACAAAAATTCATCACATTATATTCTTTTCACTTTTCAGAATATATTCATTGTAACTATATCAACATTTCACAAAAACACTACATGAAATATTTTTAAAATCGATCTTTGTTTTTTTTCCTAAATGAAGAGAGAAAGTATTTTGATTTTTTAGGGTTCTTTAAAAAATATTTTTTTTGCAGTAAATGGCTTCAAATCCAATTATTTATTTTGAGTATATATTAAAAGGTTCTCTGGATTAGCTTTGAACATTGTAATATAAACATATTTTAAAGGTAGAACATTTTACTAAAGGATATTCTGTTTGAGAATTAATTTTAAAGGAAAATTTCCTTTCAAATTGTCATTACTTGACATTCTGATCTTGTAGAATGCTAAATATTTTTATAGCTACAGAAGGTGAGAAGTCTGATCCCAGATGACCGGACCTCTCAAAGGATGCTGGCATTTCTATTTCACTTCACCTGCTGAGATCTTATTTCATAAGTCAAATCAGAATATCATAAGCCCATTTGTTAAAAATAGAAGTTTTAAATTTTCATCATTAACTTAGAATAAAACAACATTTAAAGTATAACTAATACAACTCTTAAATTTTAGAATAGAATCATTATTTTATTTAGACACACATATGTATGTCTGTTTTAAACTGCCAGTACTTTTGTTACTTTTAACCAAATCTCAACTGTGAAAATTAAAATTAAAAGCCAGCACCCTCACTGAATAAACTGATTGCTTTACAGATCACTTTTTAAGAATAAATTTGCTTTCTTGGTATGGATTTTCTTTTGTAAACCTGTTTCAAAGCCAAAGTGGGCTCTTTGGAGGTGTTTCTCTAGCAATAAAAAGGCCTTCTGTGGACATATGAGTAGTTGTGCCCATATCCTTATTGGCAGACTCCTCTTGCCTGGGGAGGAAGCCAGGACAAAAAGGCCGGCAGTTCAGGACTGGATGTGTGGTGTCAAAAGTCTGCATGTTTGGGGAGTGTGTGAGGCACAAACCACATCTAAGACTTGTACTTGCAGGGCTGTTGCCAAGTAATCAAATCCCAGCCAGCTATGACAGCCAGTTCTCAGGGCTGGGGAGAAAAGTCAGAGCCAGGAGGCAAACTAGGTGAGAAGAAACAGGTCGTTGGCTATTTGAGGACATGGCTTAAGACCATGGAAGGCAGACAATGTGTCGACCTTGTCAGGTTATTTTTAGCAGAAAGGTCTTACTTTGTGGACAGCTCTGTCATGGTTTTTTTTGAAGAGAACAGTCATGGTCACAACAGGCCCCTCCCAGAGAAAACGGGCAAAGGAATGTTGGGTGGCTAATGGTCTACAGATTTTGTGCTTTGCAGCTCTGCACAACACTATGGGAAACTATAATGAACAGACACCGAGGATCAAATTCCATTCTTTCCTCTTTTTTTTTTTTTTTTAATTTTCAGTTTGGCAAGTCCCTAGTTCATCAAAAATAACAATACAAAGAATAATACATGCATATATTTATTTCTTGCCTTGATATATCAATTTCTTCTATAAGTCACCCCTTATTGAGGATATTTCTAGAGAAAGTATATTAAAATATTTTCTCAATTTGTTCAGGAAAAAAAGAAAAGTGACCAAGGACTGGGCAGCTGGGCTAATGGAGTTTTGCTGTTTGGTCTGTTTCAGTGAAGTCATCTGTTTTCAGAAGGTCATCTAGAGAATATTCCTGCTGAGGGCTCACTTTTGTAAAAATATAGTGCTTTTTTAACAAAACTGAAACCCGGAATAAATTCACCTAGATAACTATAGTGCACAAATAATTCTAAGTGTTGAAGTTATTCTTGGAGGATGCCTGGACGTTGGTAAAATAATGATGTATTTTGTTCTCACACAACTTTCTTTTTATCCAGCATGTGATAGACATGGATTTTTAGCATTGCAGTACCATCGTTTTTGTAGTCTGCTTTTGTTTCAATCTTCAGAAAAAATCTGCCATGACTTGATCTTTAGAATACAATTCCATATATTATTATTACTATTATTATTATTATTATTATTTTTTTTTACCAAGACATGTATTGGTACATTGTATACCTAATGGTCACATTCATCACGGTTACTTTGTACCTGTACACTATGTATCTCAGTTTTCTCCCCTCTTCCCTACCCCTCTCTTCTGCTCCCCCTTCCCTATTTACAGCAGGTTTATTTGTATTTTCCCATTTTTTCCCTTTCCTCTTTCTTTCCTTTATCCCTTCTTTATTTTCTCCCTTACTCCTTTCTAAGTCTTATAAATCAGACACTCATGAGTACACATCGAATTGTTTCTCTGATATGAGTAACCACTAAATAAGGACAAAGAGGTGTAATAGATAGTATATAAAAGGGAGGTTATATTCAATAGAGAGGAGAACTACAATTCCAAAACCAGGCAGTCTCCTTTCTTCCTGACTTGTAAGTCTAGATTAATAAGCATTACTCAGACTAAAGAGTAGCTTAAGCTAAATAGATTTGGATGAGACATAAATTATATTTACTTATTAATTGGTTTTTGCGGGGGCTGCTGGAGGAACAAAATAAGGCAGGACTAGAAAGGAAAAGTCAGAGAGATGCATCTTATTTGCTCTCTTAAATTACAGACTTTATATAGAGAGAAGTTTTGTGAGCTTCTCTGACAGAATGTTTTTATCAGTCAGTCCAGATGGATAGAGATGATGAGCCAATTGACAGGATTTGGATGAAATTCATCTCTTTTGATCTCTGAAGGTCCCATTGTCACAGATGCTCCATTTCGACTGAAGGATATACAGTATCCTGTTAAGATTTCTGAGATGCTAAGGGGCAAAGGTGCCATGAGATATGTTTCCTGAGTTCTGATGTTAATAGCACTGAAATATGCAAATGAGTGTTAAATGCCAAAAATTCTGCAAGGCACACCCTACCCAATATACTCAAAAGGATAGACTGTGCATCACTCAAAGTAAAACAGACTACTTCTGCTACTACTTTTATGTTCTATTACTTCTTGCTACTTTAAAATTTGCATTATTTAGACTGGCTCCCTGTAGTTATTCTAACAGCCTATCTGTACCATTTTACAAATTCTTAATCTAAATGTCAACACTGGTATAGGAATCAGCTATCATGTAAAACAATGTATTTCTTAAGGGTAAACATAATTACAAAATGAAAAGTGTGATAAAGAAAAAATTTAAAGCACACAATGATAGTGGCATCTTACATTTCCTTAGTCCTTTCTGGGTTCAAATAATTTTGTGCATACTCCTCAGTTTTTGTCCTCAGTATTACAGTTCTTATTTTTTGAAAGAACAACTGGCGTATAGATATACAGTCACTTGTTGGAATCATACCACTATTAAGTATCAAAGTTGTTATATGAACAAAGATTACTTAAGATATTATTGTTGCAATCTGGGAAAAGTATTATATTTCATCATAAAGAGCTAAGTATAAAAATATTGCACATTATCAACAGGATATTGTAGCAATAACACAGTAATACTTTTTATTTCTATTATGATAGAGACATACATTAAATGTTTTGTGTGTAGCAATATTATTATATTATTTAAATTTAATGTAGCATATTAGATTTCTAACATCCACTTATTATATTTTTCATTGTTCCTAGCCTCTGTTTAGAAATAGTAATCATTTAAACATTTAAAAGGCAGAGATATACTTTCAAAGTTGTTTTCAGATCACATCACTCTTCACTCCAAAAAAACATAATGGCTCCTTATTTTTCCCTATTTAAAAACTAGTGTCTAACTGAAAGCTTCCCCTCTTAGATCAGGAATAAGCCAAGGATATCTGCCGTTGCCACTGTTACCCATCATTATACTGAAAGTTTTAGCCAGGATCATTAAGCATGAACAAAAAAATAGGTATTCAGATTAGAGAGGAAGAAGTAAAACTACCTCTGTTGAGAGATGAAATAATCACATACATTAAAACCCTAATGAATCTACCACATTAACAAAAAAGAACTAGTAAATTCATCAAGATCATAGACTACAATATGCACATGCAAAAACCTGTTATATTTCTGTTTATCAGCAATGAACAATCTAAAAATTAAATTAAGGAAACAGTCCATCTATAATAACATGAAAAAAGAATAAAATATTTAGGAATCAATTTAACCAATGAAGTATAAGACTTGTGTATTACAACTACAAAACAATGTGGAAAGAAATGAAAGATTACCTCAGTAAATAGATGGCTCACATTAATGGATTATAAATAATTAATTGTTAACATGACAAGACCACACACATTGGTTCACATATTCAATGTAATCCCTATCAAAATTCTAATTGCATTGTAGAAATGGATAAACTGATCTAAAATTCATATACAAATGACGAGATCTCTAATAACAAAAACAATATTGAAGAAGAAGAATAAAGCTCGAGAACTCAACCCTTCCTAACTTCAAAATTTATTTAAAAGGTCCAAAAATGAAAATAATATGGCATAAGAGTTACATAAATGAAGTAGAACTAAGTCCAGAGATAAATGCGTATGTATAAAATCAGTTAATTTTGGACAAGGATGATAAGTCCCTTCAGTGAGGAAAAACAAATGCTAAAATTGGTTTTCAGGTAACCTATGTTGTGAATTGAGTCTCTTTAAGGATGACGCAGGAAAAAATGCATAATAAATCCACCTGCAAAAGAATGACATTAGGACTCTACCTCACACCACATACTATACATAATGGATCAATGACCTAAATACAAGAGCTAAACATCTAATACTCTTAGAAGGAGACGTAAGTGTAAATATTTGTGACATTTGATTAGGCAATGGATTTTTAGAAACAGTAACAAAACACAAAGAATGAAAGAAGTAATAGGTACTCCTCTTTCTTTTTCATGCTTTCTTTCTCTCCACAGCACTTATCAGATTCAAAGTGCTGTGTAGTATATAATGTAAAAAGTAAGAGTTGCTTTTATTTGCCCTTCCTGTTGAATATAACCTTTTTAAGGACAGAGATTTTTAGTTCTTTTAATTTCTGCTGCTCCTTAGATCTAGAATGTCCCTGAAACAAAAGAACTTCCTAATGAGTATTTTTTTGAATGAATTCAGAAGCCAGAATATTAAGGGAGCTTCAGAAATAAAAACAAATCGAAGGAGGCAGAGAAAGATCTGATACCACTGTACAATTGCATTTGCATAAAGCTCATTTTTCATCTCTTGAAAATTGTTGCTTTCATTCAAATTTGATGTCACTCAGTGATTTAAGGAGAAATGGCAGATTTCTTTTAAAAGGGGAATTATGTTACATGACTTCTAAAGCCCCTTCCAGCTCCCTTGAGCTAATATGATGCTCTGAAAAACATAATATTTGTAAAAACTTCTACTGTAATATCCATAGTTGCTAAAGAAGTGATTAATAATTTAAGAATATCAAGTTAAGTTTTTACTAGCCCTTCCATTTTCAAAGGCCAACAGCTAAACTCAATAGGATAAATGTGGAAAGATTTTTTCTGTACTTGGAAAGTCATTCCAGGAATTATATCAAAGTATTATTGCCAAGCCTTATGGTTTTCTTTTTTTCTTCCTTCCTTCCTTCCTTCCTTCCTTCCTTTCTTTCTTCCTTCCTTTCTTTTTTTTTTTTTACCTTCCCCAAGAACAGAAAGTGTGATACATTCCAAAAGAAAGTTGCTGAGATTTTTAAGGAAAACACAACAAAACTTTATGCAGCTGCAAAAGAGATTAAGATAAGTATAGAAATTCCAGTTGAAAAGACTGTGGGAAAATCCCAAGCATCAGTAACTCTGTAAAACCTGGGAAATGTGGCTTGAGGTTAAGAAATAGATGAAGTTTTTTCTTTAAAGCCAAAGACACAGATATGAGAAAAAAGCCAAAATCATACATTTAACAGGTGTCATGGTTCTTTAAATATTTTTTCTAAACCTAAATGAATCACTACACATATACTAAGGCTAGTTACTGTTATATTGCTAATCCATTTTATTGTTTATCTTACAAAAACACCACTGTTAAGTAAGGCCTTATGACAATATTTTTCAGTTAACTGATGATATGAGGAAACTACTTGGTGGAAGTATGAACCAAGAAACTTGATAAGCATTTCTTTACATGGTAGTTGAAGCTAAATAGTCTCAAACATAATGGCCAATAAATAATGGTGCAGCCATCGCAAACAGTTGAATTGTTCCTCAAAGGTTAACCTCAGAGTTATCATATCAGAAATTCTTCTCCTCCCTAATTTCATACATATTCCAAGGGGGGAAAAAAACAAAAAACATATATCCACAGAAAACTTGCTCATTAATTTTCATAGCAGCATTTTACTATCACACACACCAAAAAACAGAAATAACAAAATGTTCATCCATTGATAGATGAAAGAAAAAAATAAAACATGGTATCTCTCTATTGTAGAACATTATTCTACCCCAATAAAAATAAAGTCACAATAAAAGGTACATCACAATGACCCTTGCTAACGGTATGCTAAGTAAAAGAAATCAGCCATAAAATACCAGGTACTATGTGATTCTATTTACAATTTCAGCATAAACAAATGTATAGAGACAGAAATTTACCAAGGTAATGGGGAGTGACTGATAATAAGTATAGTATTTCTTTGGAGGAGTTCTAAAATTGATTTTGGTGCTGATTAAGAACTCTGAACTTGCCAAAAAGCAGTGAAAGTACACTTTTAAGTGGGTAAATTGCATGGCATGTGTATTATATCCTAATAAAGATGCTATTTAAAAAAGTAATAAGCTGTGAAAATTCCTTTTAAATTCTAGCTCCTTTGTTTCTTGTTTACTATCAGAGAGCACAATCAAAAGCTGACTTCTGTAACCTTGGAGGACAAGAGAAGCGCACAGGTTGTATCAATGGCTCAGTGGTGGATTTCAGAAGCATTAGGAGGAGGCAGCTCCCCTGAGCCCTTGTGCTGTGTATGCCTCTAGGTCATGGTCAGGAGGCTAAACCTTGAAAAAGAAGTCACATGAATGGGGTGGCAGTCCTTGTATATCCTAAGCCAGGCAGATGACCTTAAAAGACAACCATGATCACTCTTCTGCTAAAAACCCTGCTGAACAAAATCTAAACCTTTGTACAGTCTGTCAGGGCGGCCTTGTCATTGCTTTAGCCTCAATTCCAGCTCCTTAGACACACCCTATTTTGACACTATCGAACTATCTGCTGTAGTTTGGATCTGAAATGTCCTCTGAGGGAGGGTCCATGTGTTAAGGGCTTGGGCTCCAGCCTGTGGTGTTCTGGGAGGTGGGGCCTAGTTGGAAGATGTTAAGTCACTAGAGCATGCCCTTGAAGGGAATATTGGGACTAGGGCTTCTTTCTTTCACTTCCTGGCTGTCACGAGGTAAACAGCTTCCTTCTGTACCCATGGCCACCATGATGTACTGCCTTACTACAGGTCCAGTGCCAAAGGGGCCTTATGACCATAAACTAAAACCTCTCAAACCATGGGGCAAAATAAACCTTTTCTTCCTCAAAGCTGATTATGTTCAGATATTTCTTACAGTAACCAAAAGCTGACTAACACGCCATTCTAGTCCTCCAAATGGTGGCATTTTCCTGGTTTTCTGTGCATCCTTTGGCCTTAGCATGGATGTCACAAAAGAAGCTCAGTGATTCCATCTCCATAGGCTCATAACCCTTTATCAAAGTTCATGGGGCACCAATCATATTACTACCATTATTATTTAAGTTAATAATCTTTTAACTAGATTGTAAGTGTCAAAAAGAAATGTCTGGCACATGGTACTTTCTTAAAAGAAGTACTCATTATTTGGCAGTTATTTGAAGAACTGAATCCACTGCCTCTTCCTGGCATCTCTGTTGATTAGGGCAGGAAGTGGAGAATGGAACGAAATAATAACGAATAAATGTAAAATATAGTTAAAATAATTTAATTGGTTTTGGCAATCATAAATTAAATGATGTGACAATAGTGTGGAATAAGCAGAAGACGGCCAATTGGGTATATTCATATTCAATCTCCTGATGAGCTCTTAGTCCCCATCAGGAGACCATTCTACCAAGCTGACTGCATTTTAGTTTTGAAGTAGATAGCCCATGAACATACACCAATTTCCTCATCTAGTGCTCACCCAATGTACCATCATCTATTGTGCTGTTTGATTAAAAATTGTTCAGGCTGGGCTTTGAAGACAGATGGAATATCTGTTCCAAATTACTACCTTTCTAAGATATTGTCTGAGAGTAACTAAGACAATGCCCAATTTTAAACTTACGTGAACACTTTAGAACCAGGCTCTGATGTGAGTTAGATTCCATTCTCTAAATCTGGAATTGTAAATCTGTGTTCCAGTTTCAGACTGACCACTTACAACCTTCCGTATTGTTGCTTCATGATGTAGGATGTAATAAGCATGAGCCCACCTCACTAATCACCAATGGCTGTTGCTAAGTCATCTGTCAGATTTTCTGAATTTGCCCTTGCACTGAATGTCAAGCTTGCTCTTTTGTGCCTATGTTTTTCATGCTTTTACACAAGGTTTCCCCAGACACTCAGGCCAGAACTGGGTTTCATGTGCAGATGTTTTTCCACTTAATATCACTTTTTTATTTCCAGTGATAGAAAAAAATAAATTATATTATCATTTAGTATTGTATACCCTATTTTGCATGACTAACTGATGTAAATTTGGAGAAAAGTGCTTTTGGTTTCTAGATGGGCCTGAAATTCAGATGTCCATTCTATGCTCTGTGCGTTTTTGCCAAGGGAAACAAGTCATGGGAGAAATTGTGTAGACTGCCATAAGGAAAATGATGGATGTTAGGTATTCGTCTTTTAACTTTGCTCCTACCAGCCTGTATGCAGCATAAAGCTGTGACAGCATTCTATTTTAAATTGTGTATATCAATAGGGACAAAAGGAATAATAGAATTTTCTTAAAAAAGAACAATGAATTAGGGCAATTGGATTTGTGATCTAGTCCCTGGAAGTCTCAAGACTCATCTTTCTCTGTCATGATAAAAACATTAAATTGACTCACTTAGTAGTATTTAGGATTGGTTCAATACTGTGCAATGTGCTAAATGCTTTTGTATGAATTTATTCTCAAAAATTATTTAAAATCAAAGCCGCAGCTATTTTTGTTTCATTTAAAAGGTGCAAACAGATGTTCAGAGAGTAGAATTAATTCATCCAAAGATACAAGCTCTATGCTGCAACTCCAGGACCACCATGGATACTGCCCACTATGGATGACATTTTAGGGAGGCGAGGTGAGGAAGAGATGCGAAATGGAAGAGGACTGCCTTTTATCTTTAAAATAGTTCTGAAGTTTGACGTTTTTCTTACTGGGCTTCACATTTAAAATACGTAATTTTCAAAAAATATTTAGCAGTCCTCTTTGAAATTAAGTTTTAATTTCAAAGCAGACTGTTTAAGAGTGCAATTTTAGTAAAGATGTTAGAAATTCAAATTACTCATGTTGGGCCAAATGTTAAATAGTAACTTAATTGCCTTCAAATTTGCACAGCTACTAATTAGGCCTCTAGCCAGTTGAAATCACACACTATCAGCTTGTAACTGTACATTTCAGATGCTCATGGAAAGGGGGCAGATGTTCTTTTGAGAGTTTGCTCACTGGATAACTACAAATGTCCAGTAAAGCTGTTCGCTGGTGCAAACTGAGACAAAGAGAGAAATGCAGCCATGTTAATATTATTTTTAACCTCTAAGCACTTAAGAGTCTGGCTCAGAGCCGTATAAGCCTTCCTATTCCTTAGAGTAATAGCTCAGAGTAGGTACAGAGAAGTACCTAATAAAATATCAGGCAACATACTAGTTACCTAATAAAATTTTATATGTGACTTAATTTGAGGAGTCATTTATAACATTTTTGTGGCTGAAACTTGACAGTCTGCTACATAATCATCATGTTCAATAGGAAAATGTACATAGTCTAAATCCCTACAATGGTTTGGTGGTTAGAGATACTCAAATATAAATATGGCTTTATAACTTTCATTTAATCTACTGTTTTCCTCCCAGATATGGCACACAGAATTCTGTGGTTCTTAGGATTTCTCAGGCTATGTTTTTTTTTGAGTCAAGATCTATGTCTGCTTGCTATTAAGTAAAGAAATATAATTTATAATAAGTGATAACTAGATACATAGATATGTAGGTAAACACTTAGATATTATTTCAATAGTAAAATAGATATTAAAACATGTTCAGCATAATACAGGAAATGAAAGTGATTTTAATGTCAGAGAATAAAAACGTAATGTAGGCAAAAAGACAAAATAAATTAATAAAAATATTTTAAAAGCTGTACATTTTGCATCATACAAGCTAAAATAAAAAGTGCCACATAAGTACACTGAAAATCTAAAGAGGCAACATTAAGAAAAATCGTACTTAAATTACTGTAATGATTTCTTTCTTTTTTTTTTTTTTTTTGGTGCCAGGGATCAAACTCAGGCTTTGTGCTTGCTAGGCAAGCACTCTAGCCACTGAGCCAAATCCCCAGCCCACTTTAATGATTTTTTAAAAAGGACAAGAGACTTTCAAAAATAGACTGTTTAAAATGTTATTATGTGTTTTATACATGCAATTTTATTAGAAGAAATCATAAAATAGTAAATATACAAAAACCTTAAAAGTAAATGAAGAGGAAAAATAAAAGATTGCAAAATATTCAATAAGATGACAATGATATTACATGCAATGTAATCTCACTTTGATAAAAATAAATGCATCATGTATATTTTTAAAGGGAGAGGAGAATGAACCCTATGGAGTTGACACAGTGTGTGTTCTGTCTTAAAAACCATCTATAATTTATTTCTCTCACAATTAGAAAATCTCCTAATTACTTAAAACACTGAAGAGCCCGAGAATATGAATAGGGAGCAGGGAAGTTGAACCACAGAAGGCACAGAGTTGCACAAAGCTCACCGTGAGGTGACCCCTGGGGAGCTCAAGAGGACCCGAGACATCCAACACTGGGTGCATGGGGAGCAGTGGGCCTCTGCATTGGGCCTTGAATGCAGCCCTCTGGAAGGGCTGCCTAGCTTCCTCACCCAGGCCTCTGGGCCAGCTTTCACCACTGCTGCCAGAGGGGAGCACAACAGCCCAAATTTCTGGGAGTCAGGAGAGACTCCCCTTCATATTTGAGGCTGCTAAATTCACAGTGACAGACTTCCCTAGATGAAATTCAAAATTATGGATAAGGTTAAGTGTTTTTCAGATATAGAGTTAACATTTATCTTTCCAGATTGTGCCTCCTATATTGTATTCTCTTAGGATGGCCAGTTAGCTTCACTTTCTTCATCTGCAACAGAAATAAGTATATATGCCCCATTTTGTATTTATTAGAGACTGCCACACACATATGAATGAGAAAAACGACAGAAAGCAATTAACTGAAGTGAGTTCAGCTGAGGTAAATGTGATGCGCGATTCTTGGCTTAAGCAAAGGAAGCAAAGATTACAATAAGCCTTCAACTCATTTGAATCTCTCCCCAAAGCAAATATTTCACTGATTGGAGTATTCTCGGGGTACCTGATAAAGCAATGCTTTATAAAGCAGACATTTGTGAAATTAATTGCAGAGATTTCATAATAATTTACAGTCACTGAGTAGAAACTTAATGTACAATAACACATACATTTTTTTTGTGAACCATAATCTAATATTTCCCAAATGGAAAGCAAACAATTCTTTTAAATGGTTATCTGAGAATGGGCTGACTAACTTGAAACAAAATTTTACTGTTAATACTTTTACATCAGAGAACAAAAATATATTTCTGTTTGTCTCTTGCTCTCCCTCACACACACACACACACGCACACGCACACGCACACGCACAGGACCTGAACCACTCAAATAGTTGTTGCTTTTTTGCTCTGGAATATCATATTAGCTCAGCAACAACACAGTCAACACTTCTCCAGAATAAGCTCCAGGACAGCAGTTTTTAAACTACAGCTGTTAGAAGCAACAGTGCAAAATTAATATGTTTATGCAATGTTTTCAAGTCAGTCTCCCAAACTCCCTTTCTGTGAAAAACAGACTTACACACTCAATTATTTACGGATGCCAAAAAATAAAATACACAGACACACATACATATTCACACAATTCATGAACACCACTCTGACGATTTCTGGTAAGGAGAAAATCACAAATGTGCAGCACATTAAAATGTCTCTAGAAATACAACCCATGTGAAAATGAGATAGAATTCTTGCTTACCACACATAACACGGTCTACTCTGATTTCTCAGTGGGGAATGCAGGCAGAAGGATCCAAGCTAGTTTATGAGGCTGTCATGTGACCCTACTACCAGCCAAAGACTGTGCTTCAAAATAAGAAGCTATAAATTTCTTTCTCATTAAATAGTTAGTCATCTTTAAAGAAGGATTTCACAGCCAAGTATTCTACACCTCACATTTAACCAGTTACCAAAGCTATCTCTCTGTATATGGAACATTTTCTGGTAAATATTTCTTCCCACATAAGTTTTCACTGTCTCCTTAACTACCTAGAAAATCTAAATTTTATTACCATGTAGACAACTAGACTTATATCTAGTCTTCCCAATTCCTTTCACTTTTAGACTACATTTTTATGTTTTCTGTTATATCTCTAAGGCAGAACACTAGTTTTAAGGATTGTTCTCTTCATTGAACATTTTTGATCTAAAAGGATACAAAATTTCAGTTAATTTGAAGTACTTTTTCATGGTGAGGATAATAATGTATTGAAGTATGCTGTGTGATGCTTAGATCTAATGGTCCTTTTCTCCAGCCATACTTCTGCAAATCTCCCCTGCCTTTAGACACTCCTCTCCTGCATCTCCAAAAGGGCCATAGGCCCTCATCACCCAGCAAGAATTTATAACACAAGACAAAACATTTTAAAGTCCAAAAAAGTCCTAAAATAATGAATGAATCACAATCAAAACTTTCCATTATCACCAAGGGTTCGGTCTAAATTTTGAAACAATTCCTCCAAGAACATATTGGAATTATTCATTTTTCTTGGCACTCCTGCCGCACGTCTGTGCGAGTCTCAGTGTGTCTTATTTTGTTTGCTGACCTTGGTTCTGTCTTTACTGTAAAAAATCCACCTGTGTGAATTTTACAACATTTCTATAATTTCTTTTCCATCCATTTTATGTCTGTGATTAATTGTACACTAGAACTAAGCCAGGCACCGGTGTTAGAACTTGGCACATAACCCGATACACTGCCTGCAGACTGATCCACTCTGAGGATACACCACACTCATTGTCCGTGACATTTCAGGATACAGAGATTACTGTGAACACCAAGAAAGATGCGCTTCTGTGTACATTGGTGACAGGCATCTCCACTAGCACTGTCAAGAATTTCAGAGAAACGTCCATCTTTCTAATAAAAATTAAGCTTTCTACTAAAAGTTCAGAGGCCTATTACTTGTCACCAAGATCACTCCACCAGCCCTGTAAACCGAGTCTTCACATCTTTCTTTCAACCACCCAATCCACTGTAACATGAAAGTGCATTATCATTCTTTACCTTACAATATGTTCATGTGTCCAACATATTGCAAAAGAAAATCCAATCAGTCTGGTCTCTACTTCATGTTCTAGATTCATCTTTCACATTTCCCACTTTTCCATATATCCACTTTGCTCTAGTCATACTGACTTTCATTTCTTTGAAAGTCTTTAGGGCCTCAAGTCTTCAACCATTATGTCATCTGTGCATTTAACATTATTCTCCATCACTTGGTTAATATCCTTATATCTTTAAGCTAAAACAATTATTTTTACAGAATGCGTTTAAGGACTACCTAAAATGACTGGGCTTCTTTTTGCATGTTATTACTGATTCTTGTATCTCTTTAGCTACAATAATGACGTTCAACATCTGTATCTCAGTTTCCTGCCAGTTGCATTCCTCATTAGCCTGAGAGCTCCGTAAGAAATGGCAACATATTCCTCTTGTTCTCTGTGATCCCTGCTCATGACTCCTGCTGAGAGCATTCACGATGCACAAAAAACTCGTTAAAACAGAGGAAAAGTTGGTTGCATCTCCCATGACTCCATGTCCGCCTTCTGTTTTAGGTTTCCATGAATTATTTTCCTTGATAGGTAATTTCAGCAAAACTCAGAAGACTGGGAAAGTAGGAAAATGTCTGTTATTGTACCAATATTTAATAAATGAGAACACACTGACTCAGAGAAGATGGAGTATCTTGCCTCAAGACAGTGAGCTGGCGAGAAGCGAGCTTCGGATATGAACCTGAAATCTTCTAAGTCCCTGGTCTGTGCTCGCTCTGACAACTTACACTCAGCTATTTACCAACAAGTCAGGCTTTTTCAGCAACTCCCCTGAAGGTTTTTGTGCTAACAGCTAAATAGTGATGGGATAGGGAGCTTATCTCTCTCCTCCTCCTCTCTCATTGTGTTTATACAGTAACAGGTGAAAGCGAAATATAAAAGGAAACAAAGTCAGTAAAATATTATGTCAAAACTTGAACACAATTATATTTATTTCCCTGTTGCTTGAAGTTATACTCTTATTATGTGAACTTTTTCAAGCCGTGAAAGCCATGCCTATTTTGTTTTTGTTGCTGCTGTAGTTGTTACTGTTATTAAGGGTACAGAAAATATCCTATTATTTTGTTGCCAAAATAGTATTCTGATTCGATGTGGTCACAGATTGTAGTACAGAGTGGGATGGTTTCTCTGAGATATTACTACAGGTGTATGCAAGTTTAATCGTCTTTTTGTGGGGGGGGCATATCATTTACTAAAAATAACTTAAGGTACATCTTGTTAATCTTAAGCATCTCCCATTTAGGCTAACCTGGCAATAGAAGAAAAGGGTAGGGAGAGGGTAGCAAACATGCTAAGTTCAGTTTACTTTAGGTAAAGTTGGAAGTAAACTGAAATACTGTAGGTATTTCTAATATTTTGTCCTCATTTTAGGTACTTGGTGTCAGAGGCAGCTTTTTGTAGGATTTCTCTGATAACTCATCCTGATTCTGTCCCAGGATAGCCGAAGTTCCCCTCAATAATCATTTGAAGTTCATTGGGTGCCACATTTTTCAGGACCCAGGAATCCACCTCTGAAATGATACACTGGAGTTAATAGCAGGTTCTGTTACTTATGAGTGGTGTGGATTTGGATAAGGTAACATTTCTAAACTACAGTTTCTGCGTCTATATAATAGAGGCATTAACCACAATGAGAAACCACATTATCAACTGGAGAAGCTAAAAGATAAAAGACCAACAATCTTTTATGGGCAGGAATGGAGCAAACAAGACCGGTGATTTGTCTGTGGAAATATACAATGGCACAGTATGCTTACATAAAACCAATGCTTTATTATAAAGTGAAACTATTCTTAAACCACAATATAGTAGTGGAGACTATTTTTAGACATTTTCCAAAAAAAATGAAAACATGACTATAAAAAGAAGTAAGGACAAATGTTTAGCATGGTCTTACATATAAAAGTACTACAAGGAAGCAACTAAAATATCTATCACCAGGTAATGAGTAAATTGTGTTAGATTCATGAGATGAAATACTATTCAGCAATAAAAAGAAATGGATGCAAAAGCATCAATAAACTTTCAAAACCTTATATTGAGCAAAAGTGTAAGATTCCATCATACTTGTATCCCAGAAATGGCAAAACAAAGCTACTGTAACTGAGAGCAGATCTCTGGCTCCCTCTGAGTGGGGAGGAAATTGACTGGACTGGAGTCAAAGTGAACTTCCAGAGACTGGAGGAGGCCCTATATCTTTTTTTTTTTTTTTTTTTGGTGCCGGGGATCGAACTCAGGGCCTTGTGCTTACAAGGCAAGCACTCTAACCACTGAGCTATATCCCCAGCCCCTGAGGCCCTATATCTTGATGAGTGTAGTAAACACACTGGTGAAAAGATTTGTTTAGCCTCACTGAACTACCTATTTAAAATCTGTGCATTTTGTATGTAAATAATGCTTCCATAAAACAGTAACATCATTTGAAATTTGTTCATTCATGCAGATTACTTTGCTGTAAATGAACTTGGGAGGAGATATTTTTTCACATGAGCTTCAAAAATACTCACGGTAGCACTGGAGTTTCGCTAAGGCAAATGCCACCCCAAGTCTTGCCACAGCCTGTCCTCAGTTTAGGCTCATCCCCAGTAGCCCTCGTGCTTTACAGAACCCTTTTAGTTCATGCTGTTTATTCTTTGGGAACATATTAAAAGCACATTATATGCTCCTTTAAATATCTTTTCCAAAATAAATTTAAGAAACACAGGGATTATCAAAACAGATGGCATTTTAAAATTATAGTAATAGATATACACTGAAAATATATCAGACAAAAGAATAGATAGGGGTCTACATACTGGGAAGAGTTTTAGTTTCTTTTTTACTGTAAGTTACTCCACTGATGCTCAAGTTCCTTTCTCTCTTTTTAACGACTATCCAGACTTAGGGAAGTTCATTTACTTTAGACAAATTTTAAATATTATTTTCCTTATTTTTGTGTAAGAAGTAATTGGGCCTACTCCGGGCCACTTAAAGCTCAAGAAAGAATTATTAAAATGGAATTTAAGGCATTCAAACAGCCATGGAAAGAAGGCTTCAAGAGAAAAAAAAAATTCAATAATTTTTTTTTTTTTTTTTTGCTGTAGAAGTTTACCAGAGATCCAAAACAATCTCTCCTTACTTTCAAAGTACTGTGCAAATAGATGCATTAAGAACAATTTGATGGCTAAGAGGACTGAGAATTTAACTACTAATGGAATGTGTTAAAGTTGGATAAAATGGAAGTTATATCAACTAAGCATAACTGCTTTCCTTCCAGCACTTTGCTTGCTGTATGTCATATTAGACACTTATTATAGTTTTATTTTCCTTTGAAAGTACAACTTCATTGCATAATTATGGTAAGGGAACACATCATATACTACTTCTATTTCTTTCTTTTTTTGCTTTGCCTGGTACAATGCTTCACAGATTAACTGTTCAACAAACATGTGCTGAAAGATTAAAGAATTAAGACCACTTTATGAATGTGCTTCATATTAAAAATGAATTGAATTCTAAGCAGTTACCTAGATAGCATCAGGAGAATAGATACCCAGTTTTAGATTCACTACTATTGTTCTAAAATGTGATAGGCTGGATGAATTCTGCCTGCTGTGTCCCCAAATTTCTATAAAACTGTCAGAGTAAAGAAGGAGAAAACACAAAATAAACTTAGACTAAACCTTTCCAAAACATTAAAATATTGTTTCATAGAGTTACAGTCATACCTTGATACTCCACTGCTTTGAAACTTGTGGAATTTGGCCCTGAAAAAAATTTTCACATGAACATTTTATCCCTATTTGTTGTTTAGTACTCCACACACAAGCTAGAACTTGTCCATGTCGATTGCCTGGTGACTCGTTAACCTTATAAGCCCGAACAATTTATTTGGTACTCACTATTTTTCAAGTGTTCCAGAAGCAATTAATGATGGGTACTGAGGTACCACTGTCGTACCAAAAGACATCATTCAAAATAAATTGGTGACTTGAAAATAAATATAAAGAAAAAGCTAAATTAGGCACAGAATCACATAACTCAGTTTCTATCTTTAACCTTCCAGGGAAACAAAAAATGGGGTGATTTTCCTAGCATAGTCAGGGCATGTTCCGTATCCTCGTATCACAGGTTCTAAATGAGCCAGACCTGCAGACTGAACGTGGCTCCTCCAGACACAAGCATCCTGTGAGACTGACTGCGAAGGTGAAGATGACACGGGGCAGAGGAAGAAGGCTGTCTGTCAGAGAACTGTTTTGTTTTACACGATCAGTCCCAACATTCAGCCACCGTTGGACACAGATGTACTTTTACACAAATGGAATATAGTTTTGGAAGCTTCATAATTACATTTCAACACAATGGGGTGACTTGAGTCTGACAGTGGACTAAAGAAAGTAGTTGAGACCCCAAATTCACACTCTATATTCAATTCTTAAGGAGAATAAAGGCTAATAAATGTCCATTCACAAAATCATTGAATTTTTAAGAAGGTCAGTAAGTCTGACTGTGATAGCTAACTGATTGTGTCACCTTAAGTAAGAAACACCCAACTAAATTGGCTCAGGATAGTTCTGGGCGTGGAAGGCCACCCCGGGGAGGACTGGCGCCAGAAGGCTCTAAAGGGGGAAGGAAGAGGGAAGGGTCACTTGTGTTTTTTTTGGAGGAACTCTCGTCTTCACCTCCAACTTGGAAGTCGTCTCCTGGCTTCCAGTCCAGACTCCTCAGCTTCCAGCACGGCCCTTCGGCCTCCAGCGCAGACCTTTCTGCCTCCTGATACGGACTCGCACGGGACACTACAGGGAGCTCTAGGACTGAGACTAAATCCTTCTTGTCTCCAGGGTGCAGACACACTTTTTGCACTTTTCCACACCTGACTCTCTGGGTGGCCACTGAAAGCCAATCTTGTAAATGCTTATATATTTGTGTATTTTGTATTAAATGTTTCTCTAATAAGCGCTGACACATTCATATTCTAATTTTCTCCATTTAAATATGAAAAACAGGCACTCATGAAAGTACACTGGACCTTGCACGAGAGAACCCACATTGTAGCAAAGCATCACCCTTGCAACATAGCAAGGCGACTCTCTTTGTCCACTCTGGGCTTTGCTCTTATCACTACTTGATAGGATCTATTCATACAAGGGCATTATGGACAAAGCTCAGAAGCCACAGTCTCCTCATGCTGCAACGGTTTCACTAACGTAACCCCCGAAGCAGCTCTGATAGTCTTACTAAACAGCCCAGAGGAAATAACCAATTCATTTCTCTTCAGGCAAAATATTCATGGTATAGTCATGGTGGAAATAGTTCTCTGTTAATTAATCTTTTATATGAAATCTTCAAATGATCAAAAACTCCCAGAGGGTTGAGTACAGAGAAACACTTCTCATCCCTCAAGTTAAAAACATCAAAATATTTTTATTATAATCAGTTTTGTCTTATTAAAAATAGCCTGCAGTAAGTAGGGTAACATTTCCCTTGGGACTCTTTAGTTTTGATACTATTGGAAAAATGATTTCTTTCAGAGTATATTTACAGGGTCTTTCTGAATATATTTAAGCATGAAAACAGCAGAAAGACAAAAGGAAATCAATTACTATTTGCTGGTATGTTTTACCCCATTAGAGGGAAACATAATTACTTTTCCCCATTTTATTGCATATATAGGCTTGGAAAACAAAATGAAAATTCTGAGTTTGCTAAACTAAATTACTTAGGGAGAAATTTTGTGTTTATGTGAGGGCAGATGAGTACTATTGTCATCATGAAATATGTTCAACACAGTATGACCTGATTATTTAAACTTTATCTCATGTTATACTCTTCAATAAAATCTGAAGATTATCCTTCTCCTTCTTCCTCTTCTTTCTCATCTTCCTCCCTCCCTCTCTGTCTCATCTGCCTTCCTTCCTTCCTTCCCTCCCTCTCTTTCCTTCCACTCTCCTTCCTTCCCTCCCTCCTTCCTTCCTGCCTACCTTTCCCTCCTCCTCCTTCTTCTCCCTTCTCCCCCTCCCCTTTCTCTTCCTCCTTAATGATGCTAGGGGGCAAATCCAGGCCCTCACACATGCTAGGCAAGTATTCTACACTGAGCTACATCCCCAGCCAAAATTTTCTTGTGTTACAAAAAACCATGTTGCCAGAGGTTGAAAGGAGACAAAGGAAGGAATATTGAATTCTATTTTAACATGTACTGACTGAAGAAATTATGCTATACACTTGAGTAATATGAAAATAAATTTAGAAGTATGACAAGAAATTCCACTTTTTTTTTTTCTTTTTTTCTTCCAGTACTAGGGATTGAATTCAAGGCCTTTGAACTAAGTTCCATTCCCAGGTCTATTTTATTTTGAGATAGGGTCTCACTAAATTGCCAAACTGCCCAGGCTCGGCTTGAACTTCCCACCCACCTGCCTCAGCCTCCAAATGTGTTGGGATTACAGGAGAGCACAACCAAAACTGGCTAAGAATCCCTTTACTTGAAGAGTTTAAATAAGAGAAGGAAACAGAAAAGAATGGCATCCAATGTAATGCAAGGGAACACAAGAGAAAGACTACAGAATAGGAGAAAAAAATGTAGCATTGTATCCCCACAGAGAATGTGATTAATTCTGGTGTAGAAATCACAGAATAGGAGAAAAAAATGTAGCATTGTATCCCCACAGAGAATGTGATTAACTCTGGTGTAGAAATCATCGTCCTCAGCTCTCAATGGAACCATAATACCAGGACCATTCAAATGCAGCCATTCACTTGCTCTTGAACTTCATCTGGAATCTGTCTAGAAGTCCTCATTTGTACATTACTAAATTAAATTAACTTTGGCCTAGTGCTGTCTCAATGAAGGAAATTGCAAGCTGACTTTAAAATATTCTTTAGTAAGTAATTCAGTTTCAGCCCATGACAAGTTACAACTGATTAGCTTGTGTCTTGGTAGGCGAGTGTCCACTAAGGCAAATACTCAGCTAAATAACCAGGTGCTTTCTATAATCTTGTTCTGTTTTCTTCTGTAAATACTGTCTGTCACGTTCTTGGATTCAGCTATCTTAACTTCTCCTGGTTCCGAGTGCTGACTGATTCATGAATTGGTTTTTGCTCAAATAAAATCTGCTAAATTTAATTTAAAGTTTTGTGTTAACACCACCGAAAATGTATTTTAGACTGATCCTCTTCTCCATGTTACCCTTACCCCTTACTGAAACTGATACAGTCACCTTCAGTCAGTCTCCTTGAATCCACTCCTAATTTTTCATCCACTCTGTACCACAACCACAAAAAGTATTTTTTAAAAATGGAAAAGATAACTCCAACTTTAAAATATCCAATGGTTTCCTATTGCTTTTAAAAGTCCAACTGCTTGTCATAGCTTGTAAAAACCCAGCATGCTTCGGTTCCTGCCTGTTTGTGGGTCATCAACTCCTCTTTTTAGTGCTAATCTAGCTCAGCATCCCTGCCAGAGCCTGGAGAGCTAAAAACTCTAGTTCTCAGCTCCATTTCCACATAGGGTGTGGCTATAGTGCAGTATCTACCAGTTAGATTGGGTGAGATTTGAATAAGCAATTCAGTTATTTCTGTTTCTTTTATGTCTACATCTTTCACTGACAAATAATTTCAAGACACATCTGACATACCCGGAGAAGCTTCCTATTTGGGCTGTTTTCATATGGGGATGTGCCTCCAGAAGTGCCTCCTTGCTGGCTCAATTCTACATTTGGCTCTCAAGGTTGTTTGTTCATTTAGCTTTCCTAAATGAACCTGTAATCATTTTTATTTTGTCCACTAAAACACACTAAGGTGGGTCCTGAATCCGGCTGTTCAACCTTGAATGATATATTTATTTTCAGATTTTTCAGGGCAACATTTTTTTTTTCTTGTTTAAGTTCTTGGCATATACTTTCTGCCTTGACTGAATTGGCCTTCTTTGAGCTCCTTCTTGTAACTGAGACCTTCAAATAAATGTTAGCTCCTCAGAGATACTTTCCATGATTAATCAACCCAGTTGTACTCCCCCATTTTCTCCCACTTAGTCCTCTGCATTTTAACTTAACAGTTAAAATGAACACATAATATATCATACAAAACTTGAAGTTTTATATGACATACATGAATATATATATTTACTAAATTGTGAGGTCTGTCACTTGTTCACCAGTGTATACTAGAACCTGGTGTAAATGTTTTAAAACTAAACCTACCTTGTTTCTAAAAATTGTTCAACTTTTCATTCAGCCCATCCTTCTTTCACTTCTTTTCACTGGCCATGGAAAACATAGTGGGAAGTATTTATCCACAGTGGCTGAGGAATTTCCTACCCTACATACGAAGACAAACTATAGATTTATATACCATCAGAGTTCTGTTTCCCTAACACCTAACAAGGTCTCTAGATTTTGAGTAGGTGAATAAGAAATAAATGTTTGGCAATGAACTGATCTCATTCTATCCTTTCATCTAGAGTAGTAAGAGATCCTGAAAAGTTAAATCACTCTTCCAAGGTCAACTATATTGTTTGCAAGTGATTCTTGGTCCAGTGTCATCAGTTACACAGAGACTGCCCTCTTCCATACATCATTCCTTTACAGTTCAAGAAGCGTATCTCTGAAATTTCTCTCATTTTACATCTGAGGTTAGAAATATATTTCATTTTATTTGAATCCTGAGAGAGAAAACTGAACAATCACTTTGGACACTTTAAAACACATAGAATGTTTTCTAATCAAAACCTTTTCACAAATCTTTGTTCTTCTCAAGACACAAAATCACTTTATACTGCTTGAAAGTCTGTTCCAATTTACTAGTAAAATTAAATATGAGTGATAAATTTCTCATATAATAATTTCATTCCTCATTGTTATGGCTTGTATCTAGATGTCCCCCCAAATCTTTATGTGGTCATAGGTGAAATTTTTTGGAGGTGGCTCAATATACAGTGTGTGATCCTGGTACTGATTCAGGGTGCCCCACCCTGAGTTCCAGTGCTACCTGGTTTCAGGTTAGGGAGCCCGTATAAGATATAAGGGACAGAAAGAGGGCTGCTGTTTTGGATGCCTGTCCCTTGCTACTTGCTGCCTTGCTGCCTTCTGCTTGCCATGAACTGTTTCTCTTCTGCCATGTCACTCTGCTTTGGAGCCAGCCATGACCTGAAACCGATAATGACCTGAAACCGATAAACTGTGAGTTACAATAAATCTTTCCTCTTTTAACTCTGGGTGCCAGGTATTTTTGTCTCAGCAACAAGAAAACTAATTAAGACAGTCATAGCATTTTTTTTTTTAACCAAGAAAATTTATTGGTACATTTTAGATATGCATAATGATCACATTCATCATAGTTAATTTATACCAGTACACAATATATCTTGGTTCCCCCCCCTTTCCCCACTCCTCCCTTCAACTCTTCTTCCCCTCCTTATTTACAACAGCTTTATTTACATTTTCTTTTCTTTTTTCCCTTCCTTCCTTTCCCCCTCCTCCCTCCCTAGTTCTTACCATTTGAATATTTTCTTTCTTTTTCACAATATCTATTAGACATTTTGGTTTAATAGATATTGTGAAACTAATGGTTTCTCATACCAGAGAAACAATTTGATATGTACTCATGTGTGTCTAATTTATTTCACTTAAGATTATGTTCTCAAGGTGCATCCATTTACCTATGAATGTTTCAAGATTATCTTTTTTTTATGGCAGACTAGTCCTCCATTGTATAAAAACAGCCACATCTTCTTTAGCCATTCATTAGTTGCTGGGCATTTGGGCTGTTTCCAAGACTTAACTATTACAAATTGTATTGCTATAAACATGGTTGTACATATATCACTGTGGTATGATGTTTTTAATTCTTCTGGGAAGATATTAAGAAGAAGAATAGCTGGGTCAAATGGAACCTCTAGTTGCAGTTTTTGGAGGAATCTCCATGCTGATTTCCACAAATGGCTGGACCAGTATATACTCCCACCAACAGTGGAGGAGGGTGCCCTCTTCCCCACAGTCCCATCATCATTTATTATCAGTTGATTTCTTGATAGTAGCTGTTCTTTCTGGAGTGAGATGGAATCTTAGCGTTGCTTTAATTTGCATCTCTCAAATGACCAGTGATGTTGAACACTTTTAGCATGTTTTCTTGAATAGTGTTTAATTATGACTAATATATTTGGTATCGTTGATGAGGATCACTTTTTCTAGTTGGTTAAATAGAAAATACAAAGTAAGAAAAACAGCTATTTTATTTTGTTTTGCAGATAATTCTTGATATGTTCATCATTTTTTATATGGTTTATAGAATAAAAAGTCTACTGATACAGTTATCTAAAAGAAAAATATCAGAAATGTGATTTAGGGGAATGGTAATTATTTTGTTTTATTCAATTTACTACTAGTAGGTCTTTGAATTGGTATTTACATTAGATGATGTTATTAGACTTACAACTTTACATTAAAATTACCTACACATTCTATGATAATACATTGGAAGGCAAAATTGGAGCAGTCAAATGCTGTTTCTGATGGTTTAGATAAATAATTTCATGTATAAAATAAGAGTATACCTTCATCTAAAACTATTCAACCACATAAGGTTAAGACGGTGGAAATTTTAAACCTAGTGGAAGGTGGATAGACTACTGGGGATGACACCAGTGGAAAGGATTAGATCTCAGTTAGTTCTGTTCAGAATGAGTTGTTATAAAAAGAGTTAGCCTGGTCCCTACATCTCTCTGGGCTCCTATTATACCATGTAATTGCTCTCTCCCTCTCACACATACTCTACCTCATGATGCTATCTGTGAGGTTCAGATACAGCCAGCGAGGTCTTCACCAGGGCTGACACAGCTACCTGATCTTCAGTATTCAGCTTTCAAACATAAGCCTCTTTATAAAGTATGTAATCTCAAGTACTTCATTATAACAACAGCACATTTGGTGGCAAGACATCTACTGTAGTTATAACCTCAGATTGGATTCGGACATTGTCACCAAGAAGAAATGCCGAACCCTACCTTAATTGTTCACTCAGCCACTAAAAATACCTGGTAAAATAAATATAAAAGGAAGTAATTCGAAGATATTATCCTTTGACTTGATTACTCCTCAGTGGGGTAATTATGAAATTTGTTATTTACCTGATAATTCTAAAAATTAGATCTGACTCAATCCTTATGTGTAAAGTGTTTTCTAATAATATTGAGCCCAATTTTCTTCATCTTATAGTAGAAAGCACTACAATTACTTGGTAAATTTATGTCTTCAAAATATGTATGCTCAGGGTGGGGTGTATGTATACATGTGTTTAGCAGAAGGAGACTTAAACTCTATTTTGTACTTGTAACATGTGAAATACACTCACTTTATGAAGAAAGCAGCCATTCCTTTCAGATTATAGGATCCAAATTTACATATAAATTAAAGTAGAACTTTTCTGTGGGAGAAAAAAAAATTTCCTTCTCTAAAATCTATTTTTAACTTCTTTCTTTTTTGGTACAGAATCTAATTCTCTCGCGACAGCTAGTTCCAGGACTTTCTCATTCTTTTCCATCCATGGCAGAGATTCTGGGGTAAACATATCCTGAAAGACTCACTTATGTCCATAACCCTTCCTGTTTTCCATTACTTGAATGAGCGCAGAGCATGGTGGTGCATGCCTATAATGCCAGAGCTTGGGAGGCTGAGGCAGGGGGATCACAGTGAGTTCAAGGCCAGCTGCAACTACACAGTGAGAACTTTTCTCAAAACACAAAAAACAAAAACAAAAAACAAAGTCCACAGGGAACCCATGAGTCAGTGTCACTGATCACCTTGCTCATTGTTATAAACATCCTGCTGTTCCTCTAAGACCCTCCAACTCATAATCTTGAAGGCATCATTACTTCTTTCTTTACTGTGTTGACAGACTGAATTTGTCAGACTACAATTCCTCTTTATTCCATCCCTTCCTTTCTTGTCCTATTAACACTGCCAGACTCTAGGAAGAGATTGCATCATGTTTACAACGAATAATTTCACAAAAATAATCCCTAACGTGCTATCATTTTCAAGTCACTGCTGGCTCTTAAGAATCTTCCAGACGGTGGGATTTTGCTCCCTGATATCAAGTCCTGGATCCTTAATCTACCCTTGCTTGTTAGACTTTCATCTTACTACCCTTCCTGGCATTCTAACTGCCATATCTATCAATGGAACATTCAGTCCTGCCTCTGTTTTTATGATTTTTTCTTTAAATTCTTTTGTATCACTCACGAGGCCTCATTCCTAAAAAATAAAATCAGAACACATTTACACATGGTTACCACTTTTCTCGTCTTTATGGTATTAACTACATTTCTAAAAGACACATGAGTGGTGGTGACTTTCTGCACTATTATAGTGGAGGGGAGGAGTGTATCCTTCCAGAATTAACTGGAATCTTCAGTAACGTGCATGAAAATACATTTGGCTTAATTCTCAATCCCTAATTCCTGATGAGAATTTCTTTCAGGAGGGAACACAGTGTGACCATAGTATCACTGTTCAAAATATACAAACTTCCTCTCTCTTTTCAGTGACCTTTCCTGCTAGAGGACTGTTGATGCCCACACCCCACTGACATTAGGCCTCAGTCACAGGACCAACATTAGCCAAAAAAAAAAAAAAAAAAAAACAAAAGAAAGTGAAAGTGACCCAGCCACCAGCCACCTCCTGGCAGAAGGAAGAGATTTAACAGATAAAGTATACCCTAACATTTATTTCATTTTCCCTAAACCCCAAACACACTTTATACCTGTTCCATTAGACTATGTCCAGGAATTAAGGCTAATTCAGCAGAGTAACAGCAAACGACCGACCTTTGTTTCTGTAAACCACTGAGATCAGGAGCGCCAGACCATAATTTAGCCTGAGCCGCCTGACATGGCCAGAGCCAGACAGCCTTTCTCCTAGCACTGGCTACTGTTCCTGAAATAAAGCAAGGGCAATCTCTCTTATGCAAATTTATGAATATCTTCCATTCAAAAACACAGTCCTCAGTATCACAGAAAACAAACTGACTTAAGAGGCCGGAAAAGAGAAAAACGTATTTTTTTTTAAACCTTTGTCCAGATTTAGTAGTGAGAAAATTCTGAGGAAAAGGAGTTACAGAGTGCTTTCAAAACTTTAGGTCATAAAAATCTTAAAATGTATACAATGAGTTTATATCGTACATAACTGAATTATTATGTACTAATGATACAAAGTATTTAACAAGATAAAGTAACAACCATAAGTTTCTTAAAATACTGGGTAAAACACTTTTATACATAGAACACCTATTTCAGATCAAAACATAAATTGTCAAGTTAGTATTTTTATATCTGAATTGGTCATCTAGAAGTATTGGTATTATTTTCTGTACTGACTTTAGAAGATTCTAGAGCTGTAAATTAATTTCATTCAATAGAAAGGGGATACATATCTTTCTGTGTAATTTTACGATACCACTGGAGAAATTTATCTTTGTTTTATATAACTTCTGTGGAAACTCTCCTTCTCATATCTTATCCATAATTTAGCATGTGTAATTAACACATGTAATGAAGTGTTAATGATCTCTTATTTATACAGCACCTAGCTTCAATGAACACAAAGTGCTCTATTAATTTATTCACTAAACATACTAATCTACAACTATCTTTGGACTTAAAATTAACTCCATTAAAGAGTGGATTTTTCTAAAAAAATTATTTAACAGCAAGAAAAAAAATTAAGCATGCAAATATTCCTTTGTATGACAAACTTATTTGAGGCTCTTCATTTAGAAGTAGAGGACAAGAAACGTACTTCCAAATTCCTATCAGTGTTCACCAGGCTTCTGATGACTACTGAGAGTCTTAAATTTTTATTAACATCATAAGAAGAACTTCATTTGTAATGAAAGGGTACTTTGCAATTGCTGCTAATTCTACATTTACCTGCCTCTATAATCTTTTTCACTTATGACTGTCTCTTACATTAATATTCATTATGAAAGCCCTTCTTAAACATTACTTGATTTGACAGAAATGTATTAGCTACGACAAATGCTTCATAGTGTATTCAGACAGTATTAACACAAGCAGAACTCATGGTAATTACTGCCATTCAAAGACAGAGAATACTCTTTTTGGTCTGCTTTTTAATGAAAATAAAATCGGCAGCCATCAGAGATTAGAATTGTTTCTTAAAAACATTTTATATTAATATCATTGCCTCGTATTAAAATAGCCATACACAGAGATGGTAAAAAATAATAAAACAAGCTGGGCCTATATATATCTTAGACACAGAAAGAAGAAAGTAAAAAAGCATAAAGGTCTCACTTGTACATGGGTGAAAAGGACCTTGGGACCCTCAGTGAATCACTGAACTTCGTAGAAAAGGTCAGAGCTCTTGTCACTCATAGCAAATCATATTCTAGAGGTTCCTGTCCAAAACTGTTCTGTCCACATCACACATGTCCAGGTCACCAGGAAAGGTCCAGAGGATAAGGAGAGATCTGTGTACTTTAATGTCTAAAAAGCTTAACTCCTATGACATGATTCTCCTACTATGTTCTTTGAGTGATAATAGTTGATATTTTGTCTAATTCTGTAAACGCAGGCCATGAATATAGTCATCTTCCAATGATTAACTTCAATTCAGAAGGCATGGATTATTCAATATAAGGAGTAATCAAAACTATCCTATAACTCAAGTATATTCAGCTGCATATTTGGAATTGGCGTTTTCTACAATTCTAAATAACTGAGAGAGCTATTAATCATTCCATAGGTGACAAATACGATTAAATTTCATTTTTAGAGAGTGCATTTCAAGTCTGCTTATCACATAATAAAATAATTCTTAAATATTTTTCTTTTCTTTCTTTCTTTCTTTCTTTTTTTTTTTTTTTTTGGTGCTGGGGATCGAATTCAGGGCCTTGTGCTTGTTAGGCAAGCACCGTAACCACTGAGCTAAATCCCCAACCCCCTAAACTACAACTAGAGGTTCCATTTGCTATATTGCTATACCAAGAGCTATTCCTCTTCTTGGTATCTTCCCAGAAGAATTAAAAACATCGTACCACAGCAATATAAGCACAACCATGTTTACAGCAACACAATATGTAACAGCTAAGTCTTGGAAACAACCCAAATGCCCAACAACTAATGAATGGCTAAAGAAGACGTGGTTTTTCTACACAATGGAGTACTACTCTGCCATAAAAAGGATAAACTTGAGACATTTATAGGGAAATGGATGGACCTTGAGAACATACTCTTAAGTGAAATAAATCAGACATGCATGAGTACATATCGAATTGTTTCTCTAATATGAGATACCATAAGTGTAAATAAGGACAAAAAGGCACAATAGATAATATGTAAAAGAAAGATAATATTTAAAAGGGAGGAGAACTAGAAAAGGAGGGGGAAAAGAAGGAAGGGAAAAAGAAAAGAAAGGAAAAATGGGAAAATATTTATTTCATCTTTAAAATTTTCCAGATTTGTGAGTTGATTTGTTAAGGCTTATTACTGCACACCACACAGAGCAAGAGGCAATGAGAAATACACAGGCACTGGCTGAGTAGTTAGTGATGGCGACTGAGATCACCTGCGAGGAATACTGCTAAGATTTCTACTATTGTAAAGAAGGAGATCTAGAGGAAATTTTGTTTGATTATAGGAAAATAAGTGATATATTATGTGTCAGAATATACATAATAATGTATAGTCTATAATGTGTTAATTTAAGCAGAAAAGGGATAGGGTGCAGTAGAAAAGGTCAGAGGATCGTGAGGCATACTCAGTGTAATAATCCATCCGTGAGTTCACACTGAAGTGCTGTTAGAAAAGCAACCTGGGTGAATGCGGGTCACTGGGGGGTGGCTTTGCAGAATCAGCTTCTCTCTTTCTCCCCCTCACCCCCTCATGCACACACACACCTTTCCTGCTTTCTCTGCTATAGTTAACTAGCTTTTCTCTGCCATGTCATTTTGCTATGTTATTTTGGCCTTGGAGCCTTTCGACCATGGATTAAGTCCTCTGAAACCATTACCAAATTACCTTTTCTCCCTTAGATTGTGTATGTCAGGTGCCTTGTCCTGCAAAGAGAAAGCTGACCAAAACAACAATTTAATTGCTACACATATATAAATGTATGTGTATACACACACACACACACACACACACACATTATATATATATATCTCCTATCTATTTATCTATCATCAGTTCCCAAAGATGAATGTAATTTCTATGTATGGAAAAAATACTAACAAAAATTCCATCTTACTCCAGAAAGAATGGCTATCATCAAATCAAATGGTAACAAATGCTGACTAGGTTGTGGGTAAAGAACACTTCTCCATCCTTGGTGGGAGTGTAAACTAGTACAACCACTATGAAAATCAGTGTGGAAAGTACTCAAAAAGCTAAAACTACAGATTCCTGTTGGCCCAGCAATTCCCCTTCTAAGCATCTTCCTCACAGAGTTAAAGATATCATATTACAGTTGCATCTGCACACACGTTTATAGCAGCACAATTCACAATAGCTAAATCTGGGAAGTAGCCTTTATGTCCATCAGCAGATGAATGGATAAAGTATTTATACACAAAGGAGTACTACTCTGACATAAAGAAGGAGAAACTTGAGTCATGTGTAGGAAAATGGATGCATCTTGAGATGATAATGTTAAGTGAAATAAAATCAGACATGGAAGCTTAAATATCTTATGATTTCTCTTATACAAGAAACCTAAAATATAAATAAAGAGCAAAACAGAAATAGACAATAGGAAGTAGCAAGATAGATCTTTGGTAACCATGGGAAAGTAACCAAGAAATGCAGAGAAGGGGAAGGTGAATGGAATTAAAAATAAGGACTTGTGATGTGTTGTGTACATGTACCAAGTCCCTATGAGGCATGTGATCATTATGTACTACAGACATGTACAAAAGTAGGGGTCCAAGAGATGGAGGGAGGGGGAAAAGAGGGGAAGAAACAGGACAAAAAGTATTAAGATATGTCATATACATGTACCAACTTCCCATGATGAATGCAATCATTGTGTACTACGGACATGTACTAACCAAAAAAGATACTATTGAATCTACAAAAATGGGTATTATCTCCTATGGCAAATGCAATCATTGGGGCATCTGTAAATTGTCTCTTCAAATCTATAGATTTCTGATAATTTACAGTAATTTTGAAGTGCTCCACCTGCTTCTGGTTACTTTGATTTTAAAAAGTGTCAACTTTAGAAGGTATATATATCTCACAGCATTTTCTCCTATTTTTGAACATATAGTTTAGCTAAGTTACTGTTTCTTCAGGAAAAGATTATGCAGAATCCCAACATTATTAAACATGTAGATACTGAAATGGGCTCGAGCAATCCCGAGCTTTGAGCCTCACACACATGCCCCTTATGGGGTGCCCCAGGAACCATGGAGCAGATGGTAAGATACTTCCCCAATAGAGTCGTCTCCAAATGCTCTGGCCAAATGATTCTATCACTGCTATTGCTGTGCAGCCTCGAAAACTGAGATTTCTCGTGTCACTCATCCTGCCACATGGCCAGAATATTCCCAATAGCTTTAATTTTTAAAGAAGCCTTTGTTAAGGACTTGCAATCTACCTTTCTGAAGCTTCCTTTCATTATCTGGTTAGCTATTACATATGCAGCTCTGGGGCTACAATAGTATGTGGAAGTAGTAAGTATTCAATAGATAGTTGTTGGATAAATGAAGAATAAATAGCTAAATAATTTTTGATACCATTCTCAACATTTTCTTTAGGTTCAATATAGCAGTTCCCTGAGCATTTCCCCATGATGTGGTTTCCAGACTCTCCATCCTCCCGAGTGGTTTGTTCTGGCTTTGAACAAGTCAGACTTGTTTTTCATGACTTTGAGTGAGGAGGCAGACTAAGTCCAATAAACTAAGCATGGTTTGACAAGAGCCAGTAAACAGAGGCCACGGTGACACCAGGCTGGCCTCAGCCGTTTACTAACTCTGAGTAGGTTACAGAAGCCCATGTGCTAAACCCAACACATAATTGATTCCTACTATATGCGGTCCATTCAGTTCTCTTAACCAGGGGTCAGTAAATTGTGGCCTATTAGTCAAATCTGTCTGCTTTTATAAATAGTTTTATTGGAACAGTCATACCCATTCATTTACATAGCTAGCATCTATAGTAGTTTTTGCACTTCAGTAGCAGAGATGAGTAGCAATTCCAGGGACTATATGGCCTACAAAGGCTAAAATATTTTCATTTGGCCTTTGTAGAAAAATCTGCCAACCCTGATCTACGTCACCCGTGCCTAAGATGCTGACAGCTCAGGAGATGGGGTGGGGGTGGGGCTGCTGCTCAGAGGTACAGTACTTGCCTCATGTACACAAGGCCATGGGTTCAATCCTTAGCATGGAAAAAAAAAGTACAGGTCAGAGAAGCAGTACTTTCAAGTACCACCATTATGGCTTGTACCTAGATTTTACCCTAAAGCCTCGTGTGCTCATGGGGCTTTTCAGAGCTGGCTGAATCTAGGGTGTGTAATGCTGGGATTAAGAGTGGGAAGTACTGAATTAGTCCACTGACTTATTCAGCATAGGTCTGGGTGTGGTTAATGGGAAAGCCTGTCTTGGGTGTGGGTGGCACCACCCAGAAGGCTTGTAGTTTGAATGACATAAAAGGGAAAGGGAGGCTTTGCTTCTGCTGCTTCTGCTTGCTGCCTTCTGCCTGCCCCGTTCTGCTGTAGACTGTTTCTCTGTGACACCCTTCTGCTATGCCACCCTGCCTTGGAGCCACCCACTGGTGTGCAAACCTCTGAAACTGTAACTAAATAAACTTCTCCTCCTTTAACGTGTGGGCATTGGGTATTTCATCCCAGCAATGAGAAAAATAACTAAGACAACCACAAATCGAAGAAACCTAGGAAATTACTCTCTTCTAGGAAAACCTGACTTGCACTCTGAAATTCCTTTAAATCGATGTTTCTTCAACTTCTGTATTCACAGAATTATTTATGAAATCTTTAAAAATATGCCAATTCCTGAGTTTTAAACTAGGTCTCAAAGATATGGCTTTGAATGATCCCTAGTGTCAGCAGCTAAGATACCTCCATCCTATCCTACCATGGCACACTTCTGCTTATTGGGATATGAACTCTGTTGTTATTATTGATGTGTTTGTTTGCTTAATTTTTACTTTGAAATAATTTCAGGCCCATATAAAAGTTGCAAAAATTGGAGACAGTTGCTGTATATATTTTATCCAGATTTCGTTGATAATATAAACTGTATAGTCAGAAATTTCAAAACCAGAAAATTGACAATGAACAATAATACTACTTTATTTTTAACAGGCTTAATATGCAATTTTTCTTTAATACATGTTTCTATGAAAATATATCACATGCATTGATTTTTGTAATCACCACCACAATTAGGAAAGAACATTACATTATTTCAAAAAAACTTCCTCCCATGCTACCCTTTTACAGTCCTAGCTTCCTTTCAACGCTAAACTCAAAACTACTCTATCAGCGCAATTTGGAAAATACTGCATAAATAGAGCAACAGGATGGACAGGTCTGTGGTTGATTTTGTTCACTTACCATAACGCTTTTGAAGTCCACTCAATGTGTTATACATGTCAATAGTTTATTACTCTTGGTTGTCACTGTATCAGTACCACAATTTGTTAATGTATTTGTACAATAAAAACGTTTCCAGTATTTGGTTAAGAATTAGTAATATTGCTATAAAAATTGTATTCACATTTCGTCAGAATAAGTCTTCATTACTCCTGAGTAAATACCCATGAGTGAGACTGCTGACTCATACGCAAACTGTGTATTTATCTTTATAAGAAACTGCCAATGTATTTTTCTAAACAGGTATATAGTCTGTATTTTCCTTATTAATATGTAAAAAGTTCCAGTTGTTTCATATTCTCATCAGCACTTCATATTCTGTTATTTTATTTTGGACATTTTAATAGGTGTGTAGTAGTATCTTTTCATGACTTTTTCAGTTTTTTGATAGCTAAAGACACTGAATACCTTTTCATGTGCTTATTTATCATCTGTGCATTCTTCAGTGGACTGTCTATTCAAGCTTTTTGCTTATTTTTAAATAGGACTACTTGTTCTCTTATCACTGAATGTAAAACATACTTTATATATTCTCTATATAGCATCTTAGTCAAATATGTGAATTGTATTTCACAGACCAAAACTTTTTAATTTTGATGAAGTCCAGTTTATCAGTTTTATAGATCAAGTCCTTGGTATCATTCTTTATCAGTCCAATCAATATAGAGAGACTTCACAGGAATTTGAAAATGTAAGTTTAATATTAACCGTAACAAGATTTCTAAATGACACTTGTCAAGTAAGAATTAAAGAGTAATTAGTATAGGATTAACAGATATAAAGAACACTTATACCTTCCTAGGGCAATCCCTCCCGTGAACCAGGGCTGAGTTCCAGACCTCATGGAGAACTATCTCCATGAGGACAATGCGGCAAAACTACCTTAGCGTATATTGGGAGAAACTGTAGGCCTGCAGTAGTCTGGCCAGTAAGCAACCCAAGACCAGAAACGAAGACCCCTTCCGCCTGTAGTGTCTCTCTAGTGCCCTCTACTGACAAAGTAGTAAATATCATACCAGCATGTAAAAGAAAGCTATTTAGAGTCCAGATGCATTTTCTCAGCATGTGCCTGCCCAGCAGTACTCTGCCTTTCAGTTCTCCCAGTGCCTTTTTGTTTGTTTCAGATGTGTAAAAATAAAACTTTATTTACAAAGCAGACTGTTCGCCTATGAAATTGAGTCAGCGTATTTTCAGTGACTATGCCTACTGAATGAAAACTGGTACTTACATGAAACGAACAGTCTCCAGAGTAGACCCTCCACAATCATTGCCTGGTGTTCTTCCTATTTTTCTGATTCCCTCATTTTGCGTGTAGGCAGGACTTGAACTTTCTTTTGGTGAAGGGGGGGTTAGCACAGTTTTTCAAGTTTTACTGTCACATTTTTTACTACCTCTGTTTGCATTAGTGTTGAGCACAGATGTTCAGCAGGATTCTTTCCTGTGTTGCTGAAGTGGGGATGTGGAGAAGAGCCACAGCTTCTTTGTGGTGTCTGCACGGTGCAGAATGGGTAGAGTTCAGTGTCCCAACTTGGAGGGCTGCCTCTTCGAGGTCTACAAGGGACTACAAAGAGCAGGCTTGTCTCGGAGCTGGTTTGTTTATGCCCATCGGCAATTCCAGGTTGCAAGCTCCTCTGGAGCCTAGACTGGCATATGTAGAACTCTGACCAGGCATCAGTTTTAATGAGCAGGACGAACAGGATAGAGTAAACTTACTTTATCTTCTCCAGAAGCAGAAACTCTCCATAGCCTATGAGTAAATTGATTTATTTGTTTAAAACATATGCCAATGCTCATTCTACATGCAGGTGTTTCTAGCTATGTTGTTGCTATGACCAGCTAGTTGAGAGAGATTCCTTTAAAAACAAAACAAAAAACAGAAACACTTGTCCTGATGCACAGGGCTTATTTGCCAAAGCTGGAGATAGGCTATAATGTGAACTTTGGAGCTATTCTTGTTAATTATGAACAGTAAACTCTATAAAACACTGGCGCTCACCTGAGGAAAGCACTTGAGTTGTCCTAACCTGCCAGCTGACGGTGGCAGATGCACACATGGCATCTGATAATCTCTCCGAGGCATGTTGAAGTTCCCAGAATGCCTTGGCATGCTTTTGGGTTTACTGCTATTTCTGCTCCTCCTCATTAGCTATTAGCTGCCTCCACGTAGTTTCCTTTATACAGACGAGAGTTTTTTGAATCCCTTCCCACCCCTGAATGTCTTTTTCTTTCCATTTGCGAGGATCACAAACAAGTAGAATGGCTCACCTCTACTTCAAAATTATAACATATGATAGTACACAAGAAAAGTAATAGTAACTTCCTGTCATTTCATAGTGCCAACTTATGTGCCAGATAATGTGTTATGAGCCTTAACTGTATTACTGACCAACGCTGCTGTAAGTTATTATTTGACAAATGAAGAAAATTAAATGACTCAGCAGAAATGAGAAACCTAGAGTCTGATTCTAAATCTCATTTTCATTTCTCAAACAAACCCCTTACCTGTACTTCCCACCACCACCACTTCTGTATTACCCTTCTGCCTGTACATTTAGGTGTGCCTAATAGTATTTACTTTTTTTTTTTTTTCTTTTGAGACAGGTTCTTGCTATGTAGTCCAGGCTGGTATTGAACTCACTATGTTGCCCAGGCTGGCATGGAACTCACGTGATCCACCTGCCTCAGCTTCCTGAGTGTTGGCATTACAGATGTGTGCCACCATGCCCAGTTTACATTTTGCTTTTATCAACTAAGGACGACTGAAAGCTGTTTGATGACAGTGAATTATTCTAAAACACTCACCTAAGATCCTGTGTTTGGTGTTGAGTGTCTAGGTGCTGATTTTCACAGCTACCAATTTAGAGGCTGTTTCTCCCTGAACTGACTTAGCAGAGAGACTGAAGAGATTTAGCTGAAGAGTCATAAATGCTGCCAGTGACTAGTTGACTGGAAGGGATGCTTGGTCAATAATGAGGCTGATATGACTGAGGATCAAGACCTGGTCATGTGTATATATATGAGCACCCAACTTGAAATGAGATGTCACTGCTCGCATTAATTAGCTACATGTAAAGAAATAGAGTCAAGTGCCTTAAATGCAAGTACAAGCCTTTCAAATACACGTACTTCAGAGACTCATATTTGACAGTGATACCTGAGAAACGCTCACATCAGTCAAGTCACAGCTTCCTGTCCTGATTACAAAGTACAAGCTGTCCTTTTCTCTGAACATGATGACATGTTACCAAAAGATGATAGATTCCTTCACCAACAGGAAGGGCTAAAAATTGCTTGCAATATTTCTCTGTGGTTTTGCAAAAATGAACATCTTGACTGGATTGCCTATCTTCTAGGGAATAAAAAGCAAACAGCTCTACCCATCAGGAAAGCTCAACTGTTAAGAGATAAAAATCAGGTCATTAGGATAGACAGTAGATCACAGGTACCATAATTACAATCTAGAGCTAGAACTCAGTCCCAAACAGTCCCAATAAGCAATCCCTAGAATTCCTCCAAAGCCAGGAAAATATCTGGAGTAGTCTATTTGATAGAAAGTTCTTTCTTTCCTGCTCATTCTTTCACGTTTTATGACTGTGTCATGCTTTTTAATCATTGTTTAGGACTATAAAAAGCACTAGGAAAATAACCACAAGCAAGACATATTCCTAATCTTAAGGAACTTCTACTAGAAGTGCAGAGAATAGATGAAACTAAATAAAAAAATAAAGTATTTGAAATATGGTATCAAAAGTTCTTCTTTGTACTGAACCTAGTGAGTTCTCTCCCTAAACTTTATATAACAATTAGCTTTGTTGTGTATATTCACGCAATACAGAAACCTTTTCATTTCATTCTTCTACATGTGGCACACATTTTTGAGGCTAGCTTACACTTTACCTTCAAACTTCTCCATGACAAATGCCTTTAGTTTTTGCTTTTCTTTTGTTTTTAATTCTTTCACATTAGACAAAATGTTGTGACCATTTGCTACTCTGGCTGTACATGCTAGTTTTTTCTTTGTAAACACAGCAGTTCATAGTCTGTTGATTTTGCTCATAAAAACATTAGCTAGAATTAACTATATGGCCAAAATATAAATTAAAAGGGGGCCTGGAAATGTGGGATAATAATGTATATATGGTGTACATTAAATCTACTGGTACCTGATGAGTGCACTGGTATATTTCAGTACACTGGGAATAGAATGGCAATTCAGTACAAAGGCACAGAATCGACAATGAGAAAGAAGATAGTGTTACTGTGTCTAAAACCATGTTACATGAGATTTGGAATTTGAAGATTGCATGAATCAATTATGTAAAACAGTAATGTGCTTGTGTAAGTTACTGTTATTAATACAATTGGATGTGCAATACACGTGAAATGTATTGCTAAAATCAAACCAGCCTTTGTTAGGAGACCCACCAGGCTACACTGGAAGGGGACTGGAAAATGCACTTCAATAGTTAACTTCATGGCTATGTCACTGCAGTCTCTTCAGGTTCAACAGTTTCCTTTGAACCATTTTTTAAACTCTGAATCAGATATAAAACCATGTATCTCTTTCCTTCTTTGTGCTTGATCTACCCCTTCATCTTCCTTTTGACTGACTTCGAGGAGGATTATAATTGTTTGTAATATGCATTCTAGTTTCCTTGGCAGTCAAGGAAAAAAAAGAGACACACAATTCTCATTTAAAAAGTTAGAATGATGCAAGATCCTGAGAAAGCTAATATTAACTTAGCATTTCTGGTGTGCACATGTGTCTAATGTATATATCTAGAATAGAAAATTATACCATGCTACCATGAAGGTAAAACTCCTATATTTGACTTTCTGAGCTAGAATTCAAGTGAATACCTCCAATCATCCTGGTTCTCAGACTACTAGTCAATGCAGTGTCACAGCTCTGTAGGGACAGGACAACAATGACATTAAGGAGATTGCAAATGGAATAGACGTGGGCCCACTGGGCAGTTTGCTACTTCAGTCTTGACTATTTTCTTAGCCCAGGGTTTTTAGAGCATGAATAAATCTAGTCAGTTCCAGCTTCTCTGGAAGGAAAATTCTGGCACTTATTTGTTTAATCTCTCCAAAACAGTCCAAAAGCATTACTTGGAGGTAGAACTTCGAATTGGATTTCCAGTCCCAGAGGACACTGCTGTTGCTGCTGGAGTCAGCCTAAAGCTCTAGCATGTAACAAGCACATTTGCAGTTAAAGTCTATTAATAAACTGATGAAAGCTCACAGTCAAAACCTGAAGAATGCTGCTTAATGCTTTCTTTTGCTTTTAATGGGCTGCAATCTGTTAAAATGCTGCTAAATAATATGGAAACATTTTTCTTGCAGTTGACAGACAAGAACACACATTCACATGCACAAACATATGCACATGGACACAAGCACACACACACACACGAGAGGTTGGTTCCAACAGGGTCTATGTCAAAAAGAGCAGGAATATAGCAAAACCTAGTGTCCACTGGGTTCAGGGAGTCCACAGAAAAACTGAAGGAGAAACTTGAGATGTTCCACTCAAAACTTCTATGATTACATTACCAACTTTCCTGGGGCTATTAAATCAGTAGAGCAAAAAATAGGCACATTTGGTCCACAGACTGAGAAGGCCGTGTGCAGAGAAGAGAGGATTAAAATGGCACAACAGATGTCTCCGGGCTCTCGTATCAAGGTGCATGCTCTGAAGGGCTCTTCTGAGGGCTCTAATGCACAGAATGGCTTATTGAATGCAAAAATGAGAGAAGTTAGGGGATGGAGTTTTAAAGGCTTTCCTCATTCTTTAGTTTCCCACATGGGCTGTTTCCATCTATTTTTGGATTCATGATGTCAAACCAACTAGTTGATATAGTCATTCTGAGAGACTTCTGCTTCTGTGACACCTGTCAAGAATCAGCTTCACTAGTCAATAGTAAAGCTTTTCTGGCCAGGAACATCCATGTGTCTGCCCCTTCCTATCTTCAGGTTCTTCTTGACAGGGTGGGATCCAGACCTCCAGGATATCATGAAACTCTGTTGAATCATAATGTGGTTTCACCACTGAGGGACTCGCTTTCTTTTAGTTTAGGGACCACTTACTGACTTCTCCCTGTTGGTCTGCATTTGATTCATAATCTTCTGACCACTTGACACTATTAGTTCATCTTTTATGCATATTCCTTCTTTCCCTCCTTCCTTCCTTACAATGTACGGCTCTGATGTTCTGAACCTTATACAAATCTGGTTTTAGCTCTTAGTTGCTTTAGCCATTGTCCTGATTTCTTTCTTGTTACTCTTCGAATCTTGCTGCCTTGTCTATTCTATTGCTATTGTTCCAATCAAAATATAATTAAATAAAATATTACTGTGGAAAACTTCATCTGCCAAAGATAGTCACAGCCATCGTTCCCATCTCACAAGTTCTTCTCACAATGGGATTTTATCACACTGCCATTCTCTGGTAGAATCTATCCCCCCAACCCCTTGTGCCTGTCTCAACCAAAAGAGTGCGGTGGAAGGACTTTAAGAGGCTACATCATAAAAATACAGCTTCCTCCTGGCTGTCCTCTTATGAAGATGTCATGCTGAGAAAAGGCCCAGGTCATCCATATGCAGAGGCCACTAGTACATGCTCCTGTGATAGCCTTGGCTGAGGTTCCAGGCAAAAGGTAGCATCAACAGCCTGATATGTGAGTCAGTTCACAAAGCTGCTCTTTGACTCAACACAGGAGATGTACCCAGCTCTCCACCTTACGGGAGCATGGCCTCCTTCATTTCAATCAACCACCAGCATCAGGAGAGATACTACTAATATTTTTTTCTCACTGAAAAATCTGGATTAGTTTACTTTACATATACAGGCAGCTGGAACAACCTTTGAATAGATGAGTATTTGGAAACATCTAGACTAAAGATTCACAAAGTATGGCCCATGGGCCACAACAGGCCTGCTGCTTCTTTCAGTAAATGAATGTTTATGGAATGCAGCCACACTCATGTATTTATGTATTTCCAACTGCTGCTTTCATACAGCAGTATCAAACCTCAGTTGTGACAGAGACTAAAATATTTACTCTACTGCCCCTTGCAGAAAAAACTGTTGAACCTTGAATAGAAATAGATGACTTTTTTATTTTTGATCGTGCATATGTACCATTCTGTAATCTGATTCAGCTATATAAAATTTTACTTCTAGTTTGCACACTAAACATAAAGGTACACACACGTATATTTGAGTAAAACTTTCATTAAAAGAAAATACACCACAGAGATTCTATGTAGCTATATATATGGTTTGCATAATGCTAGCGTTAAACTGAGTCCAAGCGATATTCATAAACAAATCTGTGTATTAACTGGAGGAGGGAACATGATACATCGAAATGACTGTTTAATTTTTTTCTGAAATAAGATGACAGCTGATAAAATGAGAAACTCCTGACTGTGTGGACACTTACTTTGGGTAGGACTTTGTGCAAGAGAAAGTAAAGGCCTTTGTAGGGTTTTAAGTAGAGTCAAAAAGTGAACTGAATCAACCTGGTGACAGAGTGCCCACAACCATTATCAGCTTGCTTTACAGATGCTAAAATGAATGCATTTTATGTAGGGGAAAAAAACCCTTCCAAGAAACTCACAGCTGGTATCTTTCTTTCATTACTCTGCATTATAAAAATTAAATTTCTGCAGGATACACCTCAGAAAAACTATGCGACTCTCTCCATGAATTAGAAATTTGATCAAAGATGTTGCGTTTTAACTAAAGAGAATAATAGCGGACAGAAGTACTTAAGTCTTGCCGGTCGTGACAAGAAAATCAACCTACCATTTCTCCAATCATGGTAGTTAGATCATTCCTTAGCACAAAAATACACAATCTGCTTAGAATCTTAGATTACTTCGAAGTAAATGTTTTCACCCACTGTTGCTAAAATAAAGCACTTTAAAAAACATTTCTAAAAGATAGATTCATCCTTCAGGAACCTCAGTACTTCCTCTGAGTAGGGCAAGAAAGTTGATACATATTAGTACTTGAAAATAACTAGAAGACAGATGTTACATCACTAATATATTTTCCATACTATTTAGCAATGAGAGTTTAATAGGATGTTTCTACTGCTAGGGAGGTAACCATGATTTCCTTTCTATTTCAGTTACTCACAGTCTTCTTTGCAAAGCAAGTTCTTTAAAATTAAGGTATCAACATCTTAGAAATAACTTTTTATTGGTTCACTGTATTTTTTTGTGAGAAAATTTATTTTATATGACATCGGAATTTTTAAAAGAGCTATATAAATAAAAACTACTTTATTTTTGTTAGGAAATTGAATTTTGTAGCAAAACCATTTATGACTTCTGAACTCTAAACTACATTATCACTGACCCTCCATGAGGGGGTCAGTTCCTCATCCTCCAAGTTCCTCATCCATGGATTCAACAAAAACAAAATATTAAAAAATTGTATCTGTACTGAATGTATACAGACTTTCTTGTCAATAAATCATTACCACTATCATATAGTATAACAACTATTTACATAGCATTTACACTGTATTTAGAATTATGGGAAATTTAGAGTTTTATAGTATATGGGAGGGTATGCATAGGTTATATGCAAATACTGTGCCATTTTACAGGAGAGAAAAGCATACATAAATTGTGGTGCCTGGAGATGGTCCTGGAACCCATTTCTCATGGATACTGGGGGATAACTGTTACTTTTAAATATCAATATTTAGTGGTCTAAAATATCTTAGTAACATAGCAGAAAGCATGCATTTTTGGGTCATGAACCAATCCTTTCTAGACTACAGGACTTTTAATCACCAAAATTATTACACTAACTATAATCTTATTTGCCCCAAAAATCAAAATACTTTTCCCTGGTGACAATTCCTGGGATATAATACATATCCTGTACAACTCTAATCACTTCCAATATAAGTAGTCTTGTATCTTTATTTGATAGTTTTGTATATTCATAGGGGAAAATGAACATTTGACACAAAATAAAACTATTTTTTGTATTTAAGACTTGAATTTCATTCATTCAGAGAATTCTGTCATTGTCTATATAGCACTGTAAAATCACGCTTAAATAGAAAAATTAAGATTGAAATGGTTAATACACAAGCCTTAAATTATTTACCATAAATTTTATACAAGGAGACAAAAATAATATTCTCAGTAACAAACATAGCTTTTTTGTTTGACAAAATAATAAAAATAATAGTATGCTTTTCATTAACAAAATGTGAACAAATATTAAGCTTTGGTCCTTGACCTTATTTTCTCCTATCAGCTCCCAGGTATGTAAAAACAGTAACACAAATGTAAAGATCATAAATCTTGGGTAGACATACAGATTGTACTGTTTAACATAGCCACAACCTCTGATATGCGAGGAAAAGTATCTATAGCAACATCCTATGGGTTTTAGAATATTTTACTAAATGACAGGAACTACCCTGAATAATCTAACAGACATGGTGGTATCAGCCAGCAACCAAAATTGGAGTTAGTGCTATCATGAATTATGGGAAGACTAAGTGCTCTGCTATCACAAATTATGGGAAGAATAACTGCTTTGTTGCCTAACGCAATACAGCAAGGCTAAAGGCCCTGGGAGCAATCAGACCTCAGTTCAAATTCTCTCTCTGCTTCTTACAAATTTGTTGACCTCAGTGGAGTTTCTTGACTTCGAGCATGCTTTCTTTATCTGCAAATTTACAAATGTCTAATTCCAAGTGTTAGGTATTTCACAACATTCACAACATTTCCTAGCAAAAATCTTTTATCAGTCTATTTTGTCACAGCTTTTTGTTCTGTCTCCTCCATAATCATGAGCCACTAGCAGACAAAAATTGCATCTAATGGCCAGTAAATACCGAGCATTCCCTACATGAAGCATTCTATCAAAACAGTTATTTCCAGGATTATAAACCCTGACACTGAGTTTAACATATAATATTTTTGTCACTTTCTACCTTGGTAGGACTCCTAATCCAGACCTTAGTTTTCATTTCTGCAGTATTTTATATATTTCAAAAATACTTGTAGATGTATGAGTAAGTATGAATGAATGGATGCATAAAAAGAAAGATAAATAATCTAGAGTTAATGAATTAGACTCTCAAATCTCTGACCATTTCAGTCAAGGGTGAGAAAGATTTTCTTCTATTTTCAAGGCAGCATGGAAGAAAAGCATCACTTTTTCCCCGAGTTTACTTGATTTTACCGGCAAGGAAACAGAAGGTTAGACAAAAAATAAAATAAGCACCAAACTGATCAGGATCATTACTGCTACACGTTTTGCATCCTGACCTTCACCTTGCACTCTGACCAGGCATCAACTATTAGTCTGAGGGTGACTGATTTGAGCAATCACATAGAAGTAAAATATTGCCAAGGCTGCTCCAAAAAGCAGTAATGACAAAATAAAAGCAAACTACAGACTGGCTGTGCACTGGCAGAGTGGCACTAACTGTACCCTATGTAATGAAACGTGCTTTCTGCCCTCAAATTTAACCCAATATCAATGTCACAACCTAAAGTTCAATACATAGTCAATTTGACTGAATACAGCCTTTGAAAATGTTCTTAACTCTCATTAGAAACTGAAGTAGCACAGTAATTTCATGATGAATCTGAATGCAATTATGATAATTAAAATAGCAACGTAATTTTATGCTGTCTCTGGGAAATGCTCAGCCCAGTGGTTGCACATTCAAATTCTGAGTTATGTGGTTTAATACTTTTGATTCCTATTACACATGAGGTAAATGTAGTAGAGTTCAGCTGCTATTACTGCTTGACTATATGCATTCAAATTGTCACTATATATGGGGAACATATTGTTTTTAATGTTAATAGACTTCTTGGGATAATCTTCCTGAAAAACATGTAGTAGTTCTTATTGGTATTTTAAAACGTAAAACTATGCTAGTTGTTAAGACAAACACATACTATGGGATTAAGGTGTATGGTCCCTATGTCCCTCAAGGAGCTGAACATGCAGAGGTTTGAAAACAAGAAGATAAACAATTTAAATACGTTCTAGGACTAAGTTTACAAAGAAGCCTTTAAGTAGGAATCAGCCTCCAGGAGTATCAATAAATAAGTACATGTTTGTGTGCACCCATGCAAATATGCATTGGCATCACTGGCAGGCAATATGTACATGCTTCCGTGCCTCAGTACATGATGAAAGGGATGGGGTGAAGTATAAAGGAGAATTATTCTAGGCAACTACTTTGATTCCACATCTCAAGTGATTTTGTTAGGCTAGCCACAGGAAGAGATGCACAAGTCCGACAGAAATGATGGCCAAGGGCTAGATAACAAAAACAGTTTGACACCATGTTCAGGAGCTTAGAATTCATAGAATACAAATGTAAATGTAAGTTTTAATTCAAGTATCTGTTTTAGGCTCGGTTTTGCTTTTAGTAAGAACCCAGCAAAAGCTTCATGACTTCCTGACTAAGAAATGTGCTATTACCATGTTTTTTATTTTCACATTTTGTATCTATTACTATCAGATATCAACTTTTCACTTTCCCGCATTGTAGACAAAGTTCTCTAATTGTTCATATGTTTTTACAGGTGCTCATTTGACATTCTGTCATATTTGATCATCATTCAATGACTTTGTTATATTTATGATTTCTATTTTATAGCATAAATATTTCATTATATAACCTTGTATCTACTCAATTCAATTCTAAAAATGGCATAAAATGTGGGAAAAACTTCCCCCATGAGCATACCAAGAAACAGGTGTTTCCAGGAGGATGGCATCTGTAGACAATGCCACTGGGGATTTTAATTTAATTTTTAAATTTCATCTAGATGTCTGGCATACCATAAGTATGGTTTAGATGCTCTGCTTACCATTTATTTTATACATTTGATATTTCTGATAAAGACAGTCACATATACAAAATGCATATACATCTGTATTGAAGGAGTTCAGGTAATGCTACCCCACAATATGCTGCATTGATATGCTGTTCACTTCAAATTAAGGGCAAATGGAGAACACCAAACCCAGGGTGGGGCTTTCTCTAAACTCCCCTTATCAATCCAGGGATAGATCCTGTAAAGGGCATGCAAGTGTCATGGACCCGATCTCCAGGTCATCAGCCAGGGAAAAGAAACGCCTATCAAAGGAGAGGAGACTGGAAGTCAGCCCCACATCCAGAGAAACTCTGTCACAGGTGGTAATCTATTCTTCTTCTTCCTCCCAAATAATTTACTCATCCCTAAACTGCCAACATCTCCTCCCGTCTATCCCCTCCAAGTAGGGCGTAAACAAATCTAGATCTTATTGGGGTTTGGTTATGTCACCAGGTTTGGTCTCTGAGGTCCCTAAAGCTGAAATAAGGAACCTACTCCACCCTTTTAAAATAAGTTTGTGCTATTACCATATTTTTTATTTTCATAGGTCTTCTGACTCTCATCATGGAAAAAGAATTCTTAGGACATGCCAGTAAAAAAGACATGAGAAGGATTTATTAGATGGACTCAAGGAATGGAGTGGTGGTGCTCAGAGAAATGAGGTGTCTTATAAGCTCGAGTGGGGTACATTTAAGGTGTGTCTTTCAGATGGGTGATATCAGACATGTATTTTCACTATCTGTCAGATTACAAAGAAGCATTCTAGATGTGTAGGAAGTTGGGATATGCTGCCTACCAATACTGTTGATTTGGGGGGAGTGGAAGAAGCACAATTCATAGATGAAAAGAACAGGTTTATCCATGGGGGTGGAGGGAGCACTGGTGAAAAGGATCTTTAAGAATTTTTTAGTGTATTTCCTGGAAGGGAAAAAGGTTGATCTTGAAGATGCACTTTTTTCCCTTAAGTACAATTTTAAAACCATGATATCTTTGTCTTTTTCATCCATTTTAAAATTTTTTATTCTACCTCAGTTGTTAACATTTTCCATGTGATAGTGCTGTGAACATAAACATTTGCTTACCTCTTGTACTGTTAATCTGCCTGGCGTCAGCCTATTTCAAACACTAAAGATTATCAAATTCCCAGAAAGCAGGAGGAAATTACTCCTTCTTCTATAGAATACATATGCACATACAAACAGAAAAAGAACCCAGTTATTTTTACACTCTAGCACTATATTATGCACTAGCTTACCAATTCAATCTCAGTTCTCTTTATCCCAAGACCTAAAGGAAGCAGATGACATGTCCTTTAAGAGGTCTGTATCCTTACAGCTGCACTCTTGCATTATGCTGGAGACTACAACATGTTCATGTCTAGATGAAGAAGTCATTGTGAAATTCACCCACAATTCAAGAAGTAATTTTGTGTAACACATCTAGGTCAAAACTTTGTATCAGCCTAATAGAAACAGCAAGATATCATTCATTTTAATTTACTTAAACATGAAAAAGAACAGAAAAGAAAGTTTTCTGGTCACACCTAATGTATGATTTAGCATTGTTGATATACATACAAAATCCCTGGAACTACAATATTCAAATAAGCATTAGCTTTTTCTCCTCTTCTTTTGAATTTCTTTTCTTTTTTTCAATCTCTCTAAAGATCTGCTAGCAGAACACTGTGCTAGCACTTACCACAAAACTTGAGAAGGGAGCACTTGATAAAAATCTTTCTTTGACCAATCTTGAGCCAATGCTAAGAAAAGAAAAAGCACTTTAGGCATGAATGGTATCACAATGGTGCTGCAGCTCTTGCTCCAAGATGCGTGCAGTGGGATCCTTTATCATGGGAATGATTCTCTTGTGGAAGCTTTGTTTGTAAGAATGATCAAAAAGAAAGACCCCCAGGAACCAGCACAATTTCCACATGTTAACAAGGGCATCTGTAAACCAATGTACCAGATCTGTAAGAGTGGATGGAAATGCTTCACTTTCAAATCACTTTATATTGCCTCTCAAATTTCAACAGAGGTATAGATTTAAAATCCACAAAAGATGTGTTCCTCTTCTTGAAGAAATCAATGCTGGTTGTAAAGACTAGCTATAATGAAATACTTTAAAGATGGGTATTAAAGACAGAATCCCCCATATAAATAAGTGTATACTGTTTATGTTTATCAATAATATACAACAAACAATATCATACACAAATACACACATAAGAGATGTATGACTTTAAAACTCAAGTCCAGGTTGTCATTATTTTCATTATTTGGGGCATTTAAAGCCTAAGGCAAGAGAAGCCAGGGGAAGACAAAACGGTAGAACAGTGAGTGCCCTGAACTCAGCTTCTCCAGGACAACGGATCCAGCCTCTGGAAAACAATAGCTTGAAGAGGAACCAAAGTGAGAGGAGGGTACATAAGAACCAAAAGGCAACTGACAGAGGAGAAGAAAATAGGATTAAATGACACAGAAGACATAGACGATGACAAAGAAAAGAAAAGAAACTATGGTGCTGCTCACAAGCAGCTGATTAGTTGACAGCCAGAAGACAAAGGAAAACTGACAACCTTTCTGCTCACAGAGAACTGCATCGGGACCAGGAGAATCTTACGCAGTTGGAGACTGCAGGAATAATGTGAGATGGTGCTTCCTGAGTGGCCCTCCAGAGTCAGCAGCACCTGAGGACACACTGGTATACAGTAGGAGCTGGCAGAGACGCCACCGTAGGGAACGGCTGAGTGTTTGAATCTGGCTGCTCCACACTGCCAGGTTCTCAGGGTGCGTAAGGGAAGAACAGTCAAAGGAGACTGCCAGCAGTTGGAGAGGAGGATGGGGGCACTCCCACTGAGATACAGGGACTGGTGATCACAGACTTGGTTCCTGTGTTCAGATACCAGTTTTACCTGGAGTTACACAGGATTGGAAGCTCACATTGGTGCCACGTTCCTGCTGCTAAAGGGAAACCCAAAACAGGGTCTTATGTTATATTATTTCTCAACTAGCCCCAACAGATACCACTGTAATGAATCAGCCCCTTACTGTTATAGTTGAATTGATTGCATAGGAATAGTCCCGACTCAGTGGACAATTTAGTCCCCATGAACTTGTCTGCTGAATCCACCATCACACCCAGGGAGAGAAATGGTAAGAGTTCCTAACTCAAGAACTAGGACTGCATCAAAATTTGCAAGAATGCCTTCAATCTGACAGAAATAGGTCCTGAGTCTGAGTTAACTTCAGTATTGTAGTGGAAGGATGGGAGGAGCTATTGGGTTGCGAGCACCCAGACCCTCTGGCAAAGAAGCTACTTGGGAATCACATACGAAATGTCTCATTGGAATATCTAATGTATGCTCCCATTGTATATCTTACTGGTTTAAGTTTTTGTGTGTTTCTTGGTTTATTTAGTAATGTGGGGTTATGTTACGTCATGTTCTTTTATGGTTTCACACATTTATTAGGTTGTTACTCTTGTACATTTGTTCATTCATTGGCTCTGATTTAATCCCGCTTCTCAGCTTTTTATCTAGTTCCTTCACCTCGAACCCCTGAGACAATATTATTAATGTATTTCTTTATTCTTTTTTCAAACACATAAACTCCTCCTCCCGAGTTTTTAAATTCACCATACTTACCCCCCTCATAGTCACTCCTTTCTCCACTAGTATAACCCTTGACCCTCCCCATCCTGAGTCTTTGGCTCACTCATATCTTACCTAGCTTATGGTCCTCCCTATAAGCAAGTTCTGATAATCACATAGCTTTCCTCAATTACAAAGTGAACCCCTTTCTCCCATATCTTGCCCTTGCCCCTACACAGTATCCTCTGAAAACTCTTAATACTAAATATTCAACTCAACTAAAAGCACTCCAATAAAATCAGATCCCACATAAATCTTTTCTTCTCATCTACCACTAGTCTCTCTTTCAAACTAACACTAATTCAAACATTCCCCATTCTCCCCACCCTATCTCACCTTCCTGCAACTACAAATAATAAACTGTTACATTGTGCACAGAGAAGAGACAAAGCAGGGAAGAGTAACTGCAAAGACTATCATACAGAGGTGTTATAAGATTGAATCGGTAGATGCTGTCATAATAGAAGCAATTTTCTCATCAAAACATAGGGATGAAGTCAAAATCACTTAAATAAATAACAGAAATAGTAAATAGCACCGGACATAAAAAGCAGAAAATTATTCACAAGGAGGCACTATCTTACTAAAAAGCTCTCATAAACTCTCCTCACTTCTCTAGTTCCCAACCTGTAATCATCCCTCACCAAAAAAATGGGAGAAGAGAGGGAGCCACATATAATTAAAAAAAATACACACACACACACACACATATACATACAAACAAATCAACACAGATACAGGTAGGAGAATTGGGAAACAAGGAAATAGAAGGTGTCCAACCCACCCTCCCCAACTCTCCTAGGGCAGACCAATGGGTCACAAAGAGAGAAGAAAACAAATACCAGGTAGCAGAAATCTATAAACATTTCTTAAAAGTGATGAAGCAAATAAATGAGTTCAAAGAGGAAATGAGCCAAATATTTACAGCAATTACACTCAATATCCTCACAGTGAATTTTGGGAAAATAGGTAAAAAAGTAGGCGAGCTAACTAAAACAGTTCAAAATTTGAATGCTAGATTCCACAAGGATATGGAATCCTTGAAAAGATGTCAGACAAAAATGCCTGAAACAAAAAAATGGTATAGAATTTATACAAAGAAGAAATGACCAATGTGAAGACACAGTGTCTGATATTGAGTAGAAAATAGTGAAAGACAAAGAGTTCAAAGAAGTAAAAAAGAACATGAGAACAAGAGAAGACTACCGAGCAGCTACTAGATGAACAACAAAAAGAACAATCTCAGGCTAATCAGAGATAGAGAAAAAACTAGAAGATAGCACAGATGGAATAACTAACATTCTTACAGAAACAATGGAAGAAAATTTCCCAAATACAAAAAATGAGTTTAAAACACAGGTAAGCAATGCTTATGGAACACCAGTTATGATGAAAGAAGAATTTCACCAAGGCATATCCTCACTAAATTCACAGATATTCAGTAAACAAAAAATCATAATTTTAAAGACAGCCAGAGAAAAACCAAAAATCACACATAAAGGTAAACTAATTAGAATCATAGCAAACTTCTCAGCACAAACCCTGAAGGCCAAAAGAGCTTTGAGTGAATTATTTCAAGCTCTAAGAGCACATAACTTCCAACTCAGATTAACTTACCCAGCAAAGATACCCTCGAAAATGGATGTCAAAATAAGGTATTTCCATGAAAAAGACCAGCTCAGAACATATGAGTGCTAAACCAGCTACAGAGAAATTATTCAATAATATTCTGGACAGAAACAGCACATTGTACATAGATAATATGGAGGAAATTAGGCCAATGGATAAACTGCAACAAAAATATCAGGAAAAGAAAAACAAATGATACACCAACATATGTAGAAGTCAATGATGGTAAATAACCAACACATCTCAGTAAAATCTCTCAACGTTAATGGCCTCAACTCAACACTCAAATACACTGATTGCCAGACTGGATCAAAGAGCAGACTGGATCAAAAGCTGGCAGACTGAATCAAAAGACACTAACTGGCAAACTGAATCCAAAAATCTGTGCATTTAAGAAACTCATCTAAACCATAATTTAAAAATGTAAAACAACATTTCATGTACCAGGACCCTGAAAACAAGCAGGGGTAGAAATTGTGATACCAGAAATGATAAACTTCAAGTTAAAACTGATTATAAGAAAAAAAAAAAAAAACCCTGATTATAAGAGACAAAGAAGTCACTACATATTAGTTAAAGGAACAATCCAACAAGAAGCGATAACACAGATAAACATATGCACTAGGCCACCTATCTTCATGAAACAAAAACTGCTGAAATTAAAAGATTGAATAAACATTAACGCAATCAGAGCAGAGGATTTTAACACCCCACTTTCACAGAGACACAGATAAACTAAACAAAAAAACTAATACAGAAATTTCAGAGCTGAACCACACCCTTGAACATACACATGGACTTACTAGATATAAACAGAGTATTCTATCCCCTACATCTGGGTGTACATTCTTTTCAGCAGCACATAGTACTTTTTCCAAAATAGATCACATACTAGTTCACAAAATCTGCTTAAGTAAATATAAAGGAATATCCATATTTTTAGGTCACTGTACAATGAAAATAGAAATCAATGACAGAAGAAATTTTGGGAAAAACAAAAACTCCTGGAAAATTAATAACATACTCCTAAACAAACAATGGGGCACAGAAGAAATCAAAAAAGAAATCTAAAAATTTCTGGAGTTAATAACAATGACTATACAACTCAATGAAACCTCTGGGACACTATGAAAGCAGCCTTAAGAGGAAAATGCATCACAATCAATGCTTACATTAGGAAAACAGAGCAAACCCAAATAACCTCATGAAAAATCTTAAAGATATTTGAGAAACAAGAACAAATGGGCGCAAAATCAAAATTAAGGAGGAAAATTATAAAGATGAGAGCATAAATCAATGAAATTGAGACTAAAGAAAATGTAAAAAAAAAAAAAAACTCAATGAATTGAAGAGCTGGTTCTTTGAAAAAATAAATAAAATAGATAAGCCCCTAGCCAGACTCACTAAGAAAAAGAGAGAAAAGACTCACATTAATGCAATTAGAAGTGAAAAAGGTGAAATCACAATAGGCATTGTTACAACCAGGCCATAGTAACCATTTCAAAAAATCATATTTCAATAAATTAGCAAATTTTGAAGAAATGGTCAGATTCCTAGACATACAAACTACCAAAACTAACCCAAGAAGACATGAATATGCTTAACAATCCAATAACAAGCAATGAAATTGACTCAGTAATAAAAAAAATCTACCAACTAAAAAAAGCCCAAGACATGATGCATTCACTGCTGAATTCTACAAAACCTTCCAAGATGTTATATCATCCATACTCCTCAAGCTCTTCAAAGAAATCGAAAGGGATAGAGTGCTCTCATTCCTTTATGGAAGCCAGTATCTTCCTGATCCAAAAACCAGATAAAAACCCAACTAAAAAAGAGAACCATAGGCTAATCTCTTTAACAGACACAGATGCAAAAATCTTCAACAAAGTACTAGCAAATAGAATGCAGCACATTACTGAAGAGATGATACATCATGATCAGGTAGGTTTTATCCCAGAGATACAAGGATGGTTTAACATATGTGAGTCAATAAATGCAATATATCACATAAACAGGAAAAAAGTGAAAAAAACCACATGCTCATATCAATAGATGCAGAAAAGGGAGTCTACAAAGTCTAACACCCCTTCATGCTAAAAAAGACTTGAAGAAAACAGGTGTAGAAGGACCATTCCTGAGTATAATAAAGGCTATTTATGACAAAGCAATAGCCAGCGTCATACTAAGTGGCAAAATCATTCCCCCTAAAATCCGGAGCAAGACACGGATGTCCACTATCACCTCTTCTATTGATATAGTACTTGAAACATTAGCCAAAGCAATTAGGCAGGAGAAAGAAATAAAAGGGATACATATATGAAATGAAAGACTCAAATTACCATTATTTGCAGAAGACATGATACTCTACATAGAAGACTCAAAAAAACTCCACCAAAAAAACTCTTAGAATAAGTGACTTCAGCAAAGTAGCAGGATACAAGGTCAGCACACAATAATTATTAGCATTTGTGTACACCAACAATGAACATGATGAGAAGGTAACAGTAGCTTAAAGAAAAGTGAAATATCTAGGAATTAACCTAACCAAGGAAGTTAAAGAACTCCTCAACCAAAGCTACAGTACTCTGAAAAAGGAGCTTGAAGAGGACGAAAGACGTCCCCTGCTCCTGGATAGGCAGAACCAATATTGTCAAAATGGTCATACTTCTAAAATTGTTATTGAGATTCAATGCAGTTCCACTTAAAATACCAATAGCATACTTTACAGATCTAGAAAAAAATCTTAAAATTCATATGGAACCAGAAGAGACCCAGAATAGCAAAAATGATTTTGGACAATAAGCAAAGCAAGAAGTATAGCAATACCTGACTTCAAGCTATACTGCAAAGCAATAGTGATTAAAACAAAAAAAGGCATGGATGTGGAACAAAAATAGATATGTACATCACTGGAACAGAATTGAGGATACAGAAACATCCCCAGACATATCCAACTATTTGAGCTTTGACAAAGAACCAAAAACATATGTTGGAGAAAAGACAGCCTATTCAACAAGTGGTATTGGGAAATCTGGTTATCTGTTTGTAGAAGAATAAAACTGGACTCTCACCATATACTAAATTAAAATCAAAATGGATCTGAAAACAAACATTAAACCTTCAGGAAGATAAAATGGATAAGACAGTTGAAGATAAAGGTGTAGGAAAGGATTTTTTAAACAGAACATAAATTGTACAAGAAACAGCAGCAAGAATTAAAAAACGAGATTATATCAGACTAAAAAGCTTCTGTACAGCAAAAAGAATCAGGAGAGTGAAGAGGTAACCTACAAAATGGAAAAAAAAAATTCCCAGCTACTCCTCAGACTGAAGACTAATATCTAAAATAGACGAAGAACTCAAAAAAATTAAACCACCTAAAATGAAACACCCAGTCAAGAAATGGGCAAGAGAAATGAAGAGATACTTCACAGAGGAAGAAATATAAATTGCCAACAAATATATGAAAAAATGTTCAACATCTCTGGTCATAAGAGAAATACAAATTAAAACAATTCAGAAAGAATGGCAATCATTAAGAAATCAAACAATGACAAATGCTAGAGTGGCTGTGGTGAAAGGAACCCTCCTGCATTGTTGGTGGGAATGCAGACTTGTACAACCATTATGGAAATCAGTATGAAGATTCCCCAAAGAGTTGAAATTAGAAATTCCATATAACCCAGCTAACTGTCTGCTAGGTTATCTTCCCCAAAAAGCTTAGTCACCATACTACAGTGACATGTGCATACCAATGCTTACAGCAGCACAACTCATAATAGCTAAATCCTGGAAGCAGCCTATATACTCATCAACAGAAGACTGGATAAAGATAATGTGGTATCTATATATAATGGAATACTACTTGGCTATAAAGAATGACACATTTGAGACATCTGTAGGAAAACGGTTCCACCTGGAAAATATAATGTTCAGTTAAATAAACCAGACACACAAGCTTAAATACCGTATTCTATGTCTTATTTGAGTGAGGCAAAGTACAATAAAAGAAACTCATAAAGGATGGACAGAAAGGGACAAGAGGATGGATCTTTTGCAATAGGGAAGTAATCCAAGGGAACAAGGGTAAGGAGTGAGGAGGGGAAGGGGAAATGAGAGGAATAAAGATATGCCACATACAGGAACCTAATAATTCCAATTAATGTAAACAGTATATGCCACAGCATGAGTTAAGACACATAATATGAACAACTATGAAAAAGAGGGTAGGGGAATGGGGGGGGATTTAAAAAAAAAAGCTGTAATATGTACATGTGCTCACTCTCCACGATGATCGTATACTGCCTGAATTGCAAACATACTAATAAAATAAAGTTATATAAAAAAACGCAAAGCGAACTCTCCTTCTTCCTTATGAAAACACAATCAAAGTCTTCCTCGTGAAAAGTAAACAAAAGCTAATTTACAGTTGCCCTCTGCTGAAAAGTATTTATTTTTTAAATGACAATGAGGTTGATTTCTCCTTGAAATCAACTATTGCCATTATTTGGCTACCACCTAAATCCAAAAGAAAAAAAAAATTTATGTACCTCACTTTGTCTGTCACAGAGTCTGACGTGAACAGCTGGTTCAGGAGGATAATATGCAGGAAGGAAAAGATCAAGTGGACTCATTCTCCACAGGGCTTTGTTTCCCAGTGTATTTGTTTTCAGTCACCGGACAGCATTTTACATTAGATATCTTCATCATGAGGAAAGTCTCTTTATCACAGTAAGTCCCTGAACACATTCTGCGAATTGCAATAAACACTGAGAGCCAATTATTAATCAATATCAAATAAGTGGTTTTTCTGCATTTATGGACCTTTTCAACAGATTCAAAGTCTTTTACCTCAGATGTTTGAATTTGATGAGGGCAATATCCCTGGATTACAATTTTAAATTTAAAAGGAAAAAAAAAAGAGAAGTAGGAAAAGGAATATAAGATGACTGAGTCATGAGAGGAAAAAGTGCAAATTTAAATTGTATTTCAGTAGCATTATCGGATAACTATATTTGCCATTCACTGAGACTTGATAAGGAGAATTATGTAATACAATCAGGGAGAAATGTTCTCAAACCTTACCAATTAGATGACTAATGCAATCCATGTACTCAATAGGCTAATTAACTCCTGATTGATAGTCACTCAAGGGCCATTAGAAATGTCAAGTGTTCTTTACCTGTGCAACTAGAATCTCAAAAAAAAAAAAATCCAAAAAATATTTCTTTAGGGTTTACACTCGATGATTTTTATTAAAACTTACAATTCTGAAATTTGATGACCAATATTACAAAATTCGCTGGATTAATGAGAACCATGGTTCTTTCATAGAACCATACATTCAAAAGTATGAAAGTCTAAAACTTTACTATGCTTCCAAAGCAAAAACATAGAACAAGTTGCTCCAAGTTTTAAAACTGCTTACCTTTTTGTGTATTATTGTTAATATAAAAACTGCTATGTAAAGAACAAAAAGGATCAATTAATATGTAATTCCAAGGTGTATGCCATATAGCAAAGGATAAAAGGGAAAGACTTTAAGAATAACATTTTCAATATAAATATTATAAATTTGTTGTATAGGAATGCATACTTATGGAATTCCATAGGCAAGAGGAAGAACAGAAAATGTGATTGACTTAAAAGAGAAAGATTTAGAAGAGTGTAAAAAGAAATGAAAGAAAATCTGCATGTACCTCTGGTGTTGAATACTACAGGTGAGCAGTAGAAGGGTAGGCTCTGTCACACAAGGCACAGTCATGAGGATGGCATGAAAGTACACCAAAGGTTTGTAAATGGGTAAATAATGTGATCTCTGCATTGCACAGTATAAATGGATGAGAAAATGAACAATGTGGTTGTAAAGACATAAGAGTGAAAGCAGCTGGAACTAGGGAAACTGGATGGGTGGGGCACAAACCCATGAGGCCAGGATATGGGCAGCAATTTGTGACAGCACACAAAAGACCCCCCCCACCCCAGAACTGGAGGGAATTGGGTTCCAAATACATACATAGGGACTGACAGAGAGAAGAGGCAGGCAACTAGCCACTTTCAAGTCTACAAATTGTAGCACCAAACAGTTGGAAAGATAGTACAGAAAGAAAGTTGGGGTCAATGACGAAGATGACTGTTTTTTTTTTTAACCCATTAAATACTGGTGTTGACAGTCTGTTTAAGCACGTGAATAGGCCATGAAAAGACAGGTCTGGACTTAGGAGAAAGACTGGCCTACAGAACACTGAGACATCTAAGCAGCAGTGGAATGTTATATTATTGCCCTCCAGTCCTGTATCTGCTTGCCCTCCTTGCAGGGGAATTCTGCCATTGTGATTAGGCTTGGTCGTGTAATTTTCCAATGAAAAGTGAGGGGATGTTACGTGTTATTTTCACTAAAAATTAACTTTAAGAGCCCACTGATTTATGACCATCTTTTACCCTCTGCCATGTGATCAGCAATGTACAGCTAGTGGCTACTTCCATTACCTGACCCAGGTGATAAAATCACAAAAATAAAAAACACAGTTGATATGTAGGGTTAGTGAAGAGTACTTAGTTGTTACAGAGGCTACTTGGCTTTGGAGGTGGTTTATTGCCGTGGTATAACCTCACCTACTCTGACTGATAAACAAGGGAATGAATGTGATTCCTCAAGAATCAAAAGTGAAGAAAGATCACAAGACAGTGCCATATAGAATTTAATTGAACAATTCTGAATTTGTCATTTCATAAAAGAAAAAAACAACTCAGTTATATTTGCTAAGTTACTTTGAGTATAATTTCTTGATTTTTGCCATTGTTTTTTCAGCATAAGAAACTTGCACTAAAAAAAATCTTGCTTGATTAGACAATTATTCTGGCTACTTTTGGAAATGCTAGCTCTATGAAATATTCTATAATGAATAATAACCATTTTTGTATATAAACGCTTTTGAGTGTTTAATATATTTTTAAATATATACAAATTTTAAAAAAGTTTTTAAACATTATTTTGTCTATAATTTTTTCTTTGTGTAAATTCACCAACCTAACCCTCCTCATTAGATTACAAGAACTAAAATTATACTTTAATGTTAGGTATACTTCATTGTACCCCTTGTTTAACAGTGGATAAACTAAGGTTTCCATGAACAGTTGGTAGCTGCTCACTAAACACTAACTTGTGCTCACCATTCTAGTACACAAACTAACACAGTGAAAAAGAAAAATAAGATCATAGGTTAATGAATAGGAGCTAACACCATGATTTAGACATATTTGTTACTCAAACAGCAATTAAGTTTCTATTACTTACATTAACAAATAATACATGATTTAGGAGCTTAAGAAAAAATATCTTCCAAAATTTTTATCAAGTAAGTTTGAATTAAAACTTGTTTTTTTTTTAGTACCTCATTTCTTGTATTTTAGAGAAAATTTTCAAGTTAATTTTCTTGTTCAAGTCCATACCACTTCTTGCTGTTTTCACTATTGCTGTCCTTAAACTGAGAGTTCTCATCTACCAAAGCACTACATGGTTAGCATTTTCAAACCAATTTATTTGTTTTTTTTCATATAATTTGAATAGTTTTTTCCTCATATAATTGGATTATTTTATTGAGATGATTTGGTAAGTCGGTAAATATAATTTAATGTATCTCTATCTTTTATAAATGGTAAGTTCATTCCTGTGCCTTAAGTGGAAGAGTTACATATTTGCTATTACTAACAAATGCATGATCTTTGATTTGAGAGTCTCATCTCCATCTCTTTCTGCCAAGTATTTAATTGTTCCAAAACACCAGAGATTTATTTTGTTTTCAGTATTATGTCCTGATCAGTATGAAGAAGCAATCAGTAATTTAAAAGGACAAGTTTTTGTTTTAAGAAAACATATTTGGCAACTCAGGTGCCTCTCCTTTATATAATACAATGGGAAAAGGAGTATGAAATGAATGTAGCTTTCTTGGGTTACATAGAAAGTTCTCTGGAAATTCAAGTTTAAAGATAGAATTTGGCTTAAAACATCTGGTGAATGTGCTGGAATCCTTAGTTTCTTATCCTCTATGCCTTTTTTTTTCCTGGGTATTGGTCCCCATGAAATAGAAAAATATTCTTCCTTGGGCTTTAGGATATTTGCAATAACTTTCCAGACTTTTCTATCCCTTGTACTCATCTGGATTTTCTCTAGGTCCAGATTGGAAGGTATTTCACCATTTGAACATCTTTTCCATTGTTAGGTAATTCTGGCATATTTATTTTATCTAATTTTGTTCGAAAGCCCAATCCAAAATTTGTTCCCCTTCAGTGTTTCAAAGGACAGAGCCTTGATGACCACAAATCTTCACATTGTAGTCTTTAAATTGAGGAATGGTGGTTTGTGTTCACAGCTCATTTCCCTAACAGAGACAACACCTTTGGGGTACTTGCCTGACCTAAGCTTCCAGTTCTATGTACCATGCACATACATACTTTTGGATGATGTGCATCTTTAACACAAGAAGGATTTTCGCAGTTAAAGAAGGAGTCAAAGTAAACTAAATAGCCATTATTGATTTAAAAAAAAATGTCTAGGAGTAGAAATATTCGAGGCAAACAAAAATGACCCTTTTAAATCAAACTCACCTTTTTGTTCTACCCTCCCACTATTTTCCTGCCATTAAAAAGCTATTTTCATTTCTCTGTGGCAAGAGTGGCTGGGGAGCCGGGTGGAGAGGTCCTCATCTGTGTCCCAATAATTGAGACCAGAGACTACTCTCACCTCCTACATTACCAGGCATTCCCTTACAGCCCTGGATATAAAGCAGTGAGTCTTTAATTTAGAAAAGACAAATGCTTTTCACATAATTTTTTATATCTAAACTAATAAAATGGCATAATTCGGTAGTGAGTATGATAAATACTCCTGGCCTTTGGAATGCTGTGGCACAAGATTGGAAATATCAAAGAAGCACAGCGTGAAAGAAGATTCAGTCATTCCATAGCCATTTTACTCAGGATGTACAACATATCAGACCAGTTATCAGAGCCCAGGTGTATTCAGCGTTAGGTAATGCACAGGGGTGTCCGGAAGGGGCTTGATGCATCTATCAATAACATCTGGGTAAAGAACATGCAATGTGCCAAGAGACCACATAATTATCCCTTTTAGATCCACACAGGAACGAGCATCACCTCAGATTCTTGGAGAAGCTTGTATATGCCCAGTGGAAGCTATCATGTGCAATACAGTCATTTTAATTTGTTCTACTTCTTCACTGTTCAGTTTTCCCTATTTTCATCAGTCATGACTCGAAGATTATCTTCTAGTTAAGAAATTACATCAGTGAGGACAAAATGTTTCCTTTTCCCTACCATTGCCATTTGTTTAAACTGGAAATCAACTAATCTGTACTAGCCCTTTCAATCTAGAAAGTGATTTATTAGAGATGTATCCATGAATTGCATAAAACTTCCACTAAATTAAAATCTGAGGATCGGTGGTTTTATATTTTAAAATGCCTATGTAGGAAAACCTCACTGGCTAAGAATAAGCTGGTCATTTGCAGAAGCTGTCCCAAGAGGCCAATCAGAGCTCATTATTTCAGTATGAAGACTGTTAAAAAGATTAATTAGTATCAATAACACTTACCTGTATATGCAGAGGGAAAGCTACCCAGTCATAATGAACCCAGGATCGCACAGCTACTAGGTGAAACAATGCACTGTTTGGAATTTATGAGAACCAAGTCTGTCAGTAATAATGCTCTTATTGGTGCCTTCTTCAATTCATTTGACTTACTGTGCTGTGTACTCACAGTTAAATCTTCTGTGCAGTTATAAGCTAAGGTATTGTGCACAAGATGCTAAGGACACACACGGCAAAGGTTCGCTTCTCAAAAAGGGTTATAGGATACATGGCTTCCAATGCCCTTATTACTACTGTGTTCCCCTAAAGAGCCACAGGACTCTTTCTAAATGCAAAATCTGGAATATAACTGGGGATTATTTTAAGGGTATTGGAAAAATGAGAGGAAACAATTACCATTATACAGAAAGATGGTTCAAGGGTGAATCAATGTGGCAGACACATAATTAAACAGACGTGGGGTTAGACAAGAGAGGGAACCCCCAAACAACAACCATGAGGAAAACAACAACAAAGATCATCGCTTAACCTGTTTTGTCAGAGCTGGAATTGATGGTATTGGTAGTGATGGAGGTGAAGGTAGTCTTTGCGCTGTCCTTGGCAGTTACAGATTTCTGCTTATTTTTCATGGCTTCCAGTGCTTTGAGCTTCTTGGCATGTTTCGTGCCTTTGTAGTGGGCCGCAGCCTGGCTCTACAAAGGAGAACAAAATGAACCATGCAATCAGGCTCATTTCTAAACTGGCATTCTCTGTATTCCTGCAAATACAGATTCCCTTTCAATAACAGGTACCATTCAAGCTAATTCTGGCCATGGCCGAACAGCAGGGTTCTATTTAGAATGATGCTGGAAAGCAATGGGAATCAAGTTCTGAAACATTAGAACAAAAGGAAGAAAAATTCTACCGTGTCTCTTAAGGGAAATGTGGCTGAATACTAACATAGCAACATATTTTTTTGTGGAACGGAGGAAAAATTCCCTAAGAATTTACACCAGCATTGCCTTTGTTTTGCCACTGAAGACGCTAGGTGCCCAAACATTAACAAGAACCCTAGAAAAGAACAGCTCTCATCTTTTTGGCTCAGGAAAAGTGTTTCCCCTTTCTACACTATGCCTTATTAATACAGTACCCAACAAGTGTCTACAAGGAAGGTTCACACATAATAAGAGACGTCGGCACTCTAGAGCCTGAAATTGAAGTTTGAGAGCTCAAAAGTAAATGCAATGCCTGAGTATAAATGGAGTCACACGGACACTAGGCAATTTCCGATTCTTTCTTTCTCCTTGCTTTCTCCCAAGGACGCCCTGAGAAATTCAAGGTAGTGTCTTTCCTACAACACACAGCTCTTTAATGTCACAGTCCATGATCAGGAGGCTCCAGTGTGTTTTAACTACCGAATCAGGCCAATGCAATTCTTTTTCCTGTGTCTTGAGAGACTTTTTTTTTTAAAACAATGATATACATTTCTCAAATTTATATTTTTTAACACTATTTTGAAGGCATGTACTAGAGAGACACATTAATGGATATGCAAAATTATCTTTAAAGAAATGTGTATTAATCAATATTTATTCAGAAGAAAAAGCTTTTGCAGCATGGGGTCATACGGTGGGGGTGATGATAGACAGGGAGATTCTTAGATCAGGTTTTTCAGGTCAAAACCTGAAAATATCATCTAAGAGAAAAGAAATCTCCATAGAGGACTATTTCTGTTAGATTACCCATTACTTCCCATTGCTTAGTAAAATTAAATGTTTTGCTGAAAAAGAAAATAATAATCGCACTGTCCTCTTCATTAAAGCAACTGCAGTAGGCAGGGTGCTTTAAGATCTTTTAATAAATAAATAGCCTACACCCTTATTTGCATCATTCTGATAAGATATCCTCAAAGGACTAGGTACCCTTATTGAAAGAACACTGGACAAAGAAATTATATATTAAAAACAGTTTGAACAGAGAGCACACTCATGCATCAGTTACAAGTTTTCCAACAACACATAACACCAAAAGACATAGTGTGAGCCAAAGTAGGAAATCAAGACATGCTGTAGTTAATTGAGAAACCAGTGATTGGATCAGTTTGATTCTATGTAGGAAAGCCACTTTGATGGACAGAGTTGTGTATCTTTTTTCCCTGCCTCATTCTCCTTTTTAATAAATCAGATTATTTGACCGTATTTTTTTTTGACAATGTACTGTTTTCAACATCGTTGATTATCTTTTTTAGGTAACTGGCTATATAGTTTTCCCTGAAACAGTGTCCCTCCCCTCTCCCTGCTAACACCCCGTCCTCTGGTGATACAGGTGAATGTTTTTGTGTGTAAATATTTTGAGACACTTGACATCTTAAAATTTAAAAAAAAAAAAAAACAAATAAATGCACATTCATACTCACTTGTTCTTTAAGTGATAGTCTCAAAGCACCCACCCTTGTAATTATTTTAATTAAAAATTTATTTTTTTTGAAAAAGGTAAGTAAAGATCACCAAAATTTGGAAAAAAAAAATCAAGTGATGCAAAGATCCAAAGTATGATAGAGAAATTTGGGCATGCAGCATTTAGGGGACATGGACTATAATGGGGGTGATTCTGACCGAGGAGACCAATGTGATTCAATAGTGAGGGTGTGTTCTGGTGAGCATACAAACATAAAACCTAATGTAAACAGGTAACCCTTCTAAAATTTTCTTCGTCTTTGTCTTTTATGTAGTGACTACAGAATTTTTGGACTGCTCTTGGGTTATCCTAGTAGGAATTTTTCTAATCTGTGTATATCGAAGATATAACTCAAAGGTCTACCTTGACTGGGGTGTCTTGTATAAAGGTGTTTTCCTTGTGAGAAAGAAAGCCCAGCCAGATCTCCTTCCTTTTTGGTATATTCAACTGGGCTAGACAGATTACTCAGCCACATCTGATCTCCCTGCGGCTACAGACAAAGCAGAAGCCTAAGTAGGACTCCTGCTGAGAGATTTCTAAAAGGCAGCAGCTGGCTAGAGATGTTTCTTTGGATCTCCTCTGCTTCTCCTTCGGGCAGAGAGGTATAAGGTGGTCACTCCAGACACTAGGACACTGTGTTCTCTCCGAGGCTATTTCTGAAATTTGTTAGTCTCTGAGTCAGAAACTCAGGAAGCATCAAGTCACAAGCAAATGGTCATATTTCATAGGGATGACTTTGAATTGAAGCTAAATAAGAATGCTAATATCACACTGCACTTCAGATCCTGTACTTTAAAAATAAAGTATAAAGACAGCACACAGAGAAATGAGCAAAACAGTAAGAACAGTGTTTTAACAACCAAATCTTAAGTAATATATAGACTCCGAGGGCACTGTGTATAAAAATCACTATGCTGATCTTGAAGTAGCACATGACATCATGAAATTAACATGTGTGATCCCACAGGCAAGTGCTGACATTCAAGACAGGCAACTCATTCCTATAAAACTGAATAATGCTGTTGTAGAAGTTGTTGCCACATCCTAGTAGCCAATTGGACTTTTCAATCGTCAAATTTTTTCTTTCCTCTTTCAAAATGGCTTGTTTAGATGAAAATCCAAAGTAAATAAAATGAAGTTGGAAGTGGCTAACCTTTGAAAGACAGGTTTCATCATTTTGAAACAAACACACACACACTGACTTCACTTGTTTAAGAGGCACCTTTCTAAATTACTAATATCCTATAAAATCCATTAGAAACTTAAAATTCAGGCATCATTTCCTACCATTAACAGCAGTATCGTACATACTTTTGCTCAACACATTACATAACTAATGTCATTTGATATCCTTTTTTAAAACTAGGAAATTTAATGTAGGCATTATCATACTCATGGAATTTGGTATTTTAAATTTCATATGAAACATGGGTCCTCAAAGTATGGCTCCCCAAAGAGCAGCATAAGTATCTTAGTATTGGCGGAGTATCGGAGTTTGTTAAAGTGCAAATATTCAGTGTCCATTCCAGATTTTCTGGATCAGAAACCATGAGGGTAAGACTCGGAAACGAGTGTTTCATGAGCTCACCAGGTGATTCTGATGCATGGTAAAGTTTCAGAACTACTCATTTTAATCGTGAGAGCATTTTCTCCAAAAATGGAGCTCAGAAAGCAACACCCCAAGGCATGGTGTGTTGACTTGCTGAGTACTTTAAATGACCTCTTATATCTTGCCTTTCGCCCTTCTTTCCTTCCCACCCACAGCATGAGGGCGGCATTTTTCCGTTTCCCTTACCTGACTAAAGGCAGTTCTACAGCACAATGCAATTGTTGTAACTCCCTCCTTGGAATTCCACCAAGCCGAGATTAACTCTTATCACAGGGGAGGAGACTAAGAGTGGTATCTACCCACAAGACATTCTGACCTAGTTTATCTTCACCTATTCTTCCGAGGGCTGGACCTGAGAAAGCTTGTCAGAATAATAAGACAGTCTTTGATTTCCAGTTCTTCCTCTTCCCCACCTATAACTATACCCAATTCCTCCAAGAAACCCCCATCCCTATTCCTTCCACTTAGGAAGCTATCTAAACTTCAACTATCTGGCCCTTTCTAGAGTCTTATATTCTGTGTAGCTGTCATGCATATGCACATATCAAATTTGTTCTCATAGCAGTCTGCCTACTGTCAATTTATTTCACAGACTCAAATCATAATCAAACCCTAAGAGGACAGAAAGAGAATTTTCTCTCCTATTAACTGAAGTCCAGTTTTTAAAGAATAACATATAATCATTTACAAATTAAACATTTACATGTCTAAATGTATGCTATTACTCAAGAAAAATGACCATAAGTGGCTTTCGATAAAGCAAGTCCTAAAAACAAGTAAAAAATACTCCAGATATATATGTAATTGGGGAACTTCTATCCAAGACGACTGAATTCAAAACAGCAAACAAGCCTTGAAAACTTCTTTACCATTCTAAAACTATATATAATTGATTGTCAAGTCCTGCTGATTTTTCTTTTTTGTTTTTGCCTTTTCTCCCTAAGGTAATTACTGCTACATCGTGAACTCTGGCTTATTACTTTCACCTCTGTGAATGCTTTGACATGACCTACTTTGCAAATGCTAGAGAAACCCTCAGCTCTGTGATAATGACAACAATGATGACGGTGACACTAACAATAATAAGCAGAAACTAAGCCCTGTGTCACAACTTTTACAACTTACCTACAACAAAGAAGTATCAAATCCAGTTTTATTTACCACAAAATGATTTAATGTTAGCCTGTCTAAGTTCTTTCTTTATGTACTTCCCTCTTTCAGTAAGGGAAGTCATTGGACAGTAGACAAACTATACCAGTAAACCACAAGTACTTTCTCTGCTATTCCATTTTATAAAATACATGAAGAAAAAAATTAAAGATAGAATACCTTATTGTTCTAAATTTTCCTTACCCTATGAATGCAAATTTTTATACAGCAGAGAAGACGATATGATACAGATACTTTTATTCCTTAATTAAATCACCCATGTAGAATATTTAATGATTTCTTTTATCTGGTGATCACACAGTTAAAATATGAGTAGCAGACTATGTTAAGAATAAAAATGAAAATTTACTTGCATTGTGTCCCACAGTGAAAAAAGTGATTCAATTAAGGGGACTCTGTTAGCTCAAGTGATTTATCTTTACTTTAAATGTGTTTCTGTCTTCTGTGCTTTTCAATACAGAAATGAATAGGAAAAAAAGTAAGATTGCAAGAGTGACTTTGGTATACTACTACTACTCAAGGAGAAGTAAGTTTCTATATAAACATAAAGAAAGGTAAAGGCACATCACATTGCACAGATACATTAGATAACTAACTTTTATAAGGAAAGAAACTACTTTGTCATTAAGTACTTATGGAGATGGAAAAAATAGTCTGGATGGGCCCACTTATCTTTACAAAGATTCTCATCTGTATATTTTATAATTCGTAAATTTAAGTATTTAACACTTTCAAGTGTGTTCCGTGAATAATAAAGCAGAAAGTATTTCAGTGACAAAGTCAGTTTGAGAGTTTACCTTGTTTCTGTTATGAATTAAACCATTTCTTCGGAATATGACGACTTTTCCAGCTATTCCTTGGACACTAGTGATGGAGCCCTGAGTGCGAGACACAGTACAATGATGGATGCTGAGACCTGGCACACAAAGCCTAGTACAGCTAAAAGTAACACTGATGGGCTATGTTTGCTCTGTCCTGTTGGACTGTAAGCCAGAGGCCTCATATGAGTCATAACTCTAGCAATATAATTATAATATTTTTAGGCTTGCATGGAACTGAGCAAAAGCAGAAAAACACTTTGTCTAACTACTCAACCAGTACATAAAATCCCCTCATAACGCTCATAGCTTAGCACTTCACTCAGGGTCTGATTGTCACATATCGTTTGCAAAGTCCGGGGAGAAATTATAAATGCTGAATCTAATTGTGTCTGAGGGTCAAGTTGTCACAAATGTTGGTATCAGTAGCACAGAAAAACATTTATATCCTGGAAAATGACATGTCTGCTTCCACTAATTAATCACTAGCTTTGTCCTGTAGCCAACATGCCCCTCCTCCCCGCCAGTCACAAAGTCTGCTCTCCAGCAAGAACAATTACCTGCAGTGTAGATAAATAAGCAACAGCCCTCCCTTTTAATTGTCTTAAGGAAAATACCAGAAAAATAAATTATTGCCAAGCTCTTGTATGACTAGTTCCTTCTGCCTGGAAGACCTTTATCACCTTGCAATGCTTACCTGTCACCTCCTCTACCCCTGGGTATGCCTGCATTACAGAATTTAATATCACAGTTACAAAAGGGTTAAATCTGTTACTGCTAATAGAGAGCAGATCTCACCACAGAGAGAGAAAGACCTGATAATACTTATCATTCTGTCCCTAGGATCTAATGTACATCTCTAAATAGTTGCCTATTAAATGCACGTTGAATTAATTTCACATTCTTATTTTTAAATGGAAATATGCATATGGTGTCTCAATGGATTTTGTGTGTGAACAGGGTTCAACTTAATTCTCTGCCATCCTTTGGCATTTCGCCCTGTCTGCTGAACACACTTCAGGGGATTTTTATGGCACTTAATGCAGGAAAAGCATCTGGCACAAACACAAACTATTATTTTTTCTCTGGGAGGAAGCTTATCATCAACCACAAATCGTGCTATTTATGGGAGCTCTCTTTGCATGGGATGTACGCAAGGGATAATAGGAAGATTGTTTCACTTTTTACATTTTTTAATGGACAGCAAATAGGTTTTTTGAATCCAGGAAATGCAGTGAATAATTCAAATGATGACTTTACATTTTAAGGGTTATTTAAAACACTTAATTCTTTTAGATATACAGAAATTTTCAGTGCCTGAAAAATGCTACTTTGTTGTTACTATCACTGGTAAACTCTCAAAATGAAATATTTTGTGCCCTAAAAATACAAAGAAACTAATTATTACATCACTAACCCATTTGCTTCCCTCAAGTCTATATAATTGCATATACTTTATATTTACTTAAGAAAAGCTTTTAGGGAAAAGACTAAATTACCCGAGTCACTAGAAATCAAGAAAGGACTTCCTTACTTTTTTTTATAATTCTTAATTTGTAATTAATAAACCTGAAAAGTGCTGAAATTATTTCTTTACTAATCTTGTCCAAAAGGTTATCTCAAAAATGTGCAATTATAAGTGAGATCCATAGGGCCTACAAAATAAGATTTGATATTTAGTCAGATGTTTCGTCACTGTTAAACACCATTAACAGTTTTCTGAACCACTTTAGGTAAGTAAGAAAAAATGGAGAGCAAAACCATAAATTACCTAAAAAACCTGGCTTCTTTTAGGTAGAGTTTACTCATATTCTATTTTTCTAGCTGTTTATTTATTCACAAAGGATTCACTGAACAGTTACTGTGGGCCAGACATAATTATAGTATGTGGTCTGAAGATTATAGATGAAGTCTAGGCTGCAGCTAAATTGAGGAATTAATCAGCAACAGATGGTAACTGAAGTCACTGAGAAATGCCATTTGTAAGACAAATTAAAGATTTTTTTTGTTTAAACACTGAACAGAATCCTTGGTCAGCTGCAACATCTGAATGAATGAATTAAGAATCCAACTGACAATATAAAGGACAACGTATTTACAAATGCTTTAGTAAGCTAAAGTATAGTTCATCACTTAGATTTTTTAAGAAGTCCTAAAGTATTTAAGATCTTCACATTTCAACCATATAATGAATCCTTTTCATCCTAACACCAAAGTTACCTAGAAAGAACACATGCTCTTAGTGCTATACAGAATGTTATACTTCATCATGTAGTCTCTAGAAGAGTTAAATTGATAATGATAGAAGTTCTATCTCTAGAGCAGCAGAATGAGGATTGATAAAGTCCAACTACAAAAGGCAACAATGAAGCTCAAACCCTGGCAGCAATATTCTTTCCCAGTTAAAACTGCTGGGGGTGGAATTAAGACTTTTATGGGAACCATATTAAAGGGCAGGTCAAAAGCAGGAAGACAGGGTAAGAGTACTAATCAAGGCTGACTCAATGTAAAAGAGAGCAATATCCTAATGAATATTATTAACATGTCTGAAGTAAGACTGTGCCAGTTGAATAGGTTTCATCCTGGCATTTAGAAAAAGGAGATTTAAAGATGAACTGCATATAAAGTTCTTTCTCTCCTAATAAACAAAGGAGAAACATATACAACTCCACCTGATCTTATTTTTGAATATTCCATCTGCATCAGTCTGCTATGAGCAAAAGAAAAAGGTCTGCTCAGTAAGCTATATTTAAAAAATGTTGTAAATATAACATTTAAAAGTCTTGTAGGGGAGGAAAGTTTGGATGCCTTTCCTCATTCATTGTGTAGGTCACAGTCAATATTCTTATACCAAAGATGCCTTACGGAAGAAAGGCATACAAGATTTATTTAACAAAGGTTTTTACATGCTATGGGAAACTTCAAAATGTACACCCAAAGATGTTGGGAAAAGTGCCCATTTTTATGCATATGAAAAAGTGAAGAACGGATAGTCATATAAGTAAATGACTGACCAAAAAAATGGGACCTTTTAGCTCAGTGATTAGAGTGCTTGCCTTGTAAGCACAAGGGCCTGAGTTCGATCCCCGGCACCACAAAAAAAAAAAAAAAAAAAAAAAAAAGGGGGACCTAATGGTAATAGTCTGAATAGGAAACGCAGCAAAGCCTGCCTATTCAGATTCTTTTCTTGTTTCAGCCTGTCTGTACAGCATTCCTTTGTTCCATATATGGGGCTCAAACCCTTCTGGAATGAGGATCTTATGATATCCTATCAGACAAGGTAGATCAGCTCTTACACAGAATGGCAGAGGAATATGGAGCATTATTTCTAGATTTTTATGGCTCCTGTTGGTAGAGAGGGGTTTGAGTTTCTAAGACCCACCTCTAATTTCCATGACCTCCTTAGGGAAGAACTCGAGTTTCTATGGTTTGTCTTGCAGAAAAAGAGAAGAGAAAAAGGGGGCAAGAAAAGGTCAGAAAGATCTTCTGAGCTCCTTTTCGTCAGAGGTAAATATTCAGGATACCAGGAACCATCTTCTGAGGTTACTTACATCTTCGGAGTCCAATCAGTCTCATAATTATAAAGTTTAAGTACCCTCAAACTTCCTCATGTGAGGAAATGAAACAAGCCAGTTCTCAACTTAGTGGGGATATTAAAACTAAGAATTTGATCTGTATGTTTTCAATATTTTCAAATGTTAACTTTCAAGTTCTAAATTAATCTATTAACAGTGTATTAAATGCTTTGGGGCAAGGGCTCAAAACAGGGACTGAATTTGATGTGTTTTTCTAATACTATCTGTGATTCACAAGGAAAAATTAAAATTTTCTCCAGAAAAGAATTAATGAAAATTCTGACTTTGTGAATATTAAGAAATTTATAGATCATCTGATTTTATGATACATGAATTTCAAAACTCTTTGAATTTACTATGACCAGCATACATTAATAAACATCTGTGTTTTTATGACAAGTTGGGACATTCCAATCTTCAACACAGGAGTTCTTTAAGTGATGCTTGTTAATATCACTGCTTCCATTGTGAAACCAGCACATGATCTCCTCATTGGGCATATATTAACAATTTACTTTTTGCAGACAAGTACACAAATATGATTAGCTTTCACAAATTGCTCTTTATTCTGGTACTGTTAAGTAATTTTTATATTATTACTGTGTAAACAGATGCTATTTTCCACTACATATTCAGCTGTAATGAGCTAATTTAATGTGTTAAAACAACAAAAGAACCTCAAGAATGATTCAGTGATTCAAGCTGCATGGAAGCTGAGAAAAATCAAGCATGAAGTTTGTTAAAGTATTTCAAAATTTGGTTTTTACTAGCGTCACAGAGTCCTTATTCTTTGGAGTTGATTATCTGTAGCTGTGTATTCATCTTTGCAGGACTGGCCTTCAAAACAAACTACTAAGCAGAAGGGCTTCACAGTGTCCTCTGCTCTTTGCTGTCTGATTTCCCAGCACCTGAGCTAGCGGTGCCATTCCTTTGAGTTGAAGACTATTTGTTTTTATATCTGTTTATGTAAATACTTACGTAGTTAGCCAACGTTTCTGCCCTGGGATGTTCCAACTTATCAATAGGTTGTTGCAGAAGTAGAGCAAGAAAAGGAGATGAAGATGTAGCAATGGAGAAAGTATAAAAACCTGAAGAATATGGTATCAGGAAAGCCAAGAGTGATAAGAGCTTCTGGTAAGGAATGCTTACCAATATTGACTGCTGCTGTTATGTCAGATAAAAGTGGAACACAGAAGTGTTCATTACATTTTACAACCTGTATATTACTGGTGACTGTGAAAATGGACAAGGACAATTTAATGCTAATCCATTAATATGAATGATAGATTTCAGAAAGATTTGGAATAAATGAAGGATCCCATTTGGTCTCTGCATGGTCATGAAATTGCTAACTGGAGAGGCCTCCAGGAGCAAACTTCATTCCCTCTATACTGTCTTTCTGAACTGAGCACTATTATCTTAGTTCTGCTAATAGGCACTGCCATACTACAAGTGAGTCAGTACTTATAAATGCACCTGCATTTGAATCTATCATTTATAAAAACACAAAATAAGTTTGTAATAATAATGACTTGTCTGAATACTTTCAAATCTTTTATAAAATTCATGGTACAAAAAATACTACAAGTTCAAAAACTGAAGAAAAGATAGAAAATGACCAAAGAACTAGTCATCTAATATTAATGTATTAATTCTTCTTTCAGAGATTTTTTTTCCCCTTGAGGAAGTGAATAAGAGGAATTCAGTATCTATTTGTTGAATGCTAATTTTACATTATTTTTTAGAAAATAAATCACAAAAATTATTGCATTTACTTATTAATAGATCTTCAAAAGTTCTCCACTTCGCCAACTTTGTTTGGTTCACACCCTATAACGGTTGTCATAGGCAACAGTTAGTACAGTTAGCAAAAAGCTACGGACATGAAGACACAGATCCCAATCAGATCCCTAACTTCATTCATATATCCAACACAAATAACTTCACATAAAATAAAAGGTTACTGAAAATCATTAGGTTGCTAGGTAGAATGATTTATCAGCTACTTAAAAAATGAACTGTTAAACACTAATAATAAAATATTAATTATTCTTAGAACTATCACCAACTTCAGGCTTTTCACCATAGACCAGCATTTTAAGACTGTCATCCTTTGGTCTTCAGTATTCTCAGCATCTGTAATGGTCATGACTTGCTGAACCATCAAAACTATAGACAGCAGAACTGTCTGACAGGGCACTGTGCTCAGTGCACAATGTACAGGAAAAGAAAAATGCACGAACCTCTAGCTTCTCTAAGCCTCTTCATTTCATAGCTATTTGTTACAGCTATGTTAAGTGTCAACAGGACTGATGTAAATCCTTTCTGTAGATTTTTTTAGATGAAGCCCGAAGAACATAAGGGTGTCTTAATAATGATGATAATAGTTTCCAAATATTATATAATATTAGCTTCTGAATAATATTAGCTTCCAATTCCAACTAATATATTCTGTGAGCTTTTGAAATGACTTTACGTAAAATTCAGTTTCCCTTGAAATTAGGTTTTATTATGCCCTTTTTTAAGATGAAGACACTGGGGTTCACAATGTTAAAATAACTTGCCTGACATCCAGAAAGTGCAAGACACAGAGCAAGATATGAAAGCAGGTCTCCCTGTCTCCAAAGTTAATTGTACCATGATGAATTTTTTCATGTATTTCTATCACCAGTACAGATGTTCAGTAAAATAAAAAAAATCCAAAAAGGAAAGAGAAGACTTTTTTAAAAAATGTTTTTGTGATTAAGCATATATCCCCGGTTGTTCTTTTATGCCAGAAAATAAACAGATTTTTTTGTAACATTGTAGTTTCTGGTGCACAGTGTCATTGGGATACAGAAGAAACTCATTTCCTCTTCTTCCTTGGTAAATAGCCAGACTACACTTCTTTTACAGTTAAGTGGCTATGTGATTGAATTTCACCAGAAGGAATCTGCAACATATCCAGCTCTGATTAAGTTTCCTAGCTCTTTCCTTTCTTGCCTACTTGATGGAGACAAGCATAGCAATCTTGAGTGTTACACATTAAAGATGTTAAAATAACAACATGAATCTGGCATGGTGTGCTTTTGTCCTGGTACTTGGGAGGCTGACATGAAAGGAATACTGTAGCTCAGGAATTCCAGACCAGCTAGGCAAAATCTCTAGACCCTATGTCTGCAAACAAATGAATGAACACACAAATAAACAAATAAACATAAAAAGCTGTATTCCTGAATTGTCACCTAGATGAGATAGGCCAATGGATCGAGAATACTGCATTTTGTACAAGAGTAAAATATAAATATGTAGTGTTATGGTTTGTACTTAGGTGTCCCCCAAAGCCTCATGTGGTCATAGGTGGAGCTTTTTGGAGGGGGCTGGATCTAGAGTGTGTGAGGCTGCGATTAAGGATGTAATGCTGGCACTGATTCATGGTGCAATGCTAGGAATAAGGCTGCCCTACCCTGGGTGAGTGCAACCTGCCCTCAGGGCAGGTAGTCGAGATAGAAAGAGGGCTGCTATTTTTGCTGCTGCTGCTTTGTTACTTTGCTGGTTTCTGCTTCTCCTCTGTTGATGCCTTCTGCCACGCCACTCTGCCTTGGAGCCAGTCAACTATGCACTGAAACCTTTACAAACTGTGAGCTACAGTAAATCTTTCCTCTTTTAACTTTGGGTGTTGGGTATTTTGTCTCAGCAACTAGAAAAAGTAACTAAGACATGGAGTTTGTCAGGAGTCATTATACATCTTTTGACTGATTTATACAGCGGTTCCAGTCACATTAATCTAACAAATCCATCTACCTACTATTATGCTGTAAACCTATATAAACAGTCTGGAGTCAAAGAAAGAAGAAAGAGGACATAAACAAATTTGAAGAATAAATCAAAAGACCCTGTTACTTCCTAAGGAAACCAGCAAATGACTGATGAAAACTCCCCAAGATATTAATATAATGCATGCCAAAAGATACTACTTTAATTTCAGTAACCCCTCAAATCTATACCTTTCCTAGTATTTTTTCACTTTTCCTGTCCATTTGTTTTCCCAATAAACTTAAAAAAGTTATTAAAAAATTCACTCAATTTTTTAAACAAATACTTTCAGGAGACACAAAGATGATATTGTGATGTTTTTCAACTTTACATGCATTTTATCTGTGGATCTTAAGTCCGCATGGTAAACATTCATTCACGTTTTTTTCAATCTCCAAATGAGGAAGAAACACTGCCTTGAACAGGAATGCAAACATGAAGAAAGTGCAGATCTTTATACCAATTTTAACACAATGCAAACAACTATAACCCCAGTTGACAAGATGCTCACTAGCTACTGTCTTAATTCTAGGTATAACAAAATGAAACTAAGTTTGGATTTAATGATCTTGAGCTTAAATTTTGGCTTTCTACTCATGACCTTGAGCAAATTACTTATTCTCCAAAGCTCTGTTTCTTCACTTACAAAATTGTTGTAGGAAGTGTTCTTTTTCATTTGGTAAGGATCAAGCAAGAGAAGCAAATTCTGTCTTTGGTATTGACTGAATTTGAGTGAAAAGTACTCAAGTTTCTATCCCAGACTTTATTCACACTAGAACTTCTTTTGTGGAAAGAATACCTTTTTTCTACTCAACTGCCAGAACCATGCCCTTTGAGAACCTCAACCTTTTGCCACCAACTAGGTCTAAGCTAAACTAATGGAAGGAGAAAATATTAGTAGTTTTAATAAGCTAAGTTTAGGAAGAGATATAAAGAATATCTGATCACTTACAAGAGATGCTCAACATGATCAAGACAAATTTGTGGGTATTTTGTTCTAAAGAATTTAAGAATCCTTAGTACCCTCTGTAGAGCCTAAAGGATGCAAGAATTAAAGGTCCTCCTCCCTGTTCCAGTTCCAACTAAAGGAAAAGAAGATGAAAGGAGGTGACGGAGTCTCAACTCTGGGAACAGTGCAGAGGAAACAATTTACAGAGGTGGTATAGATGATGAGAACAGCAAAACAGAAAATCAAGAAGAAGCAATCAGGAAGGAAGGATTCCCTGTTTCCTATACAAAGGGAATGATGGACAGCTTTATGAACTGGTACATGACTAAATGGGAGATGTAAACAAATTTGCTGAATATGTGAATTCCTTCCTGGAAAGGGGCTAGAGCTTCACAACTTAGTATTATGGGCACAGCTTTGTTCACACACACACACACACACGCACGCACGCACGCACGCACGCACATATATATTTTTTAATTTGAGTGTTGGGGATCAAACTCAGGGCCTTGTACTTGCTAGGCAAGCGTTCTACCACTGAGCTAAATCCCCAGCCCCTGTTCTTAAATATTTTTGCAAAAGAACAACTGTTACTTCTATCTAGCACAAAATAAAGAGAGCCGGTCTGGTTTGAACTACTGATAGAAGGACGTAGGGGATTAATTCTCAACTTCTTCAGGATGCTTGCGACTTCAACGGGAAGAGATGGAGATAAGGGATTTTCTTAAAAGTCTCATTCAGTTAAAACATAGTATGTGGCTATCACAGTACAAGGAGAACAATATAGAACATTTCAGAAATGTTCTTTTTTCTTGAACATTTTAATTCTTGTTAATTCTTATTTTGAAAGATATCATATAGAGTTTTTCAAAATATGTACAGGATCTATAACTCAGATTCATGTCACATTTCTCCAAGACTTTCAAAAAACAGGAACAAAATCATAGTTAGAACTGTCAAAAAGTTTTATCTCCTCTTTTGTGATGCTTAATAGAAGGTGTTATATTAAACAAAATGCATGGGCTCTGTGGTTAGAAGACTTGAGCTCCAATTCTAGCTCTACCACCTCTGACATTTGGAAATTATAGTTTGCTACTGGCAAAGAAGAAGAAATAATCCACACTTACATGGTCATTCACGTTTACATCAAATGTTAGAATCCATACCATTTACTCAACACTATGCTAGACACTAGTGCTGGAGTAGTCAAAAACAAATCAAAAGCCAGACCCAATTCCTATCTGCAGGGATTGTGGTATCATAAGCACTGAAAGAAGCAGTGAATCTAAAAATCTTAAGCTCACAAAATATGATGACTACAGCTATTATTGTTAAAGATGATCTATTATTAGGGCACATGGAACAATCTTCACAGAGATTATGATACTTAAAAGGATTTCTAGATCACCACTTTTTAAAAAGATAAGGGTTGGTAACTTAATGGTTGCCCTGCATATTTAAGACCCTGAATTTGATCTCCAGTACACAAAAACAAACATACAAAAAAGACAATTTACTTTCAAATCAAGTATGTTTCTCTCACACTGGACTGCCTTTACAAAAACTAACAAAAAATTTTAGGCACGATTTGGTTTGTACGCATAATTTGAATCATATTAAATTACCAGCATTTGACCACTTCCAGCCTATAATAGGTAATGTAATAGACAAGGAAAGAAAATGAAAAGTATACAGATCGAGAAAGAAAAAATAAAACTGTCTTTATTCAAAGGCAACATAATTTTCTATATAGAAAATTCAAAGAATTGGAAAAAGGACCTTCCTGGAACTAATAAGCAGTTATAGCACGGTTGTAGAATATAAAGTTAATAAACAAAAATTAATTTGTTTCCTGTGTACCAGCAATACATCAGTTGAATCTGAATTTCAAAACACAGTAACATTCATATTTGTACCCCCAAAATGAAATACTTAGATAATATCTAATAAGGTATGCATGAGATCTACATGAAGAAAACTATAAAACTCCAATGAAAGAACCAAACAAGAACTAAATAAATGAACATATTCAATGTTTGTAGATAGGAATACTCAACAATGTCAAGACATCAGTTCTTCCCAAATTAATATATATATTCAAAGACATTCCAATTAAAGTACTCCCTAATTTTCTGTGGATATTAACACAATTATTCTAAAGTTTATTTGGAGAGGCAAAAGACTCAGAATAGCAAACACTACATTGAAGAAGCAGAACAAAGTCAAAATAGTGATACTGCCCAACTTGACTTACTGTAAAGGTATAATAATCAAGAAGTTTGTTATTACGAGAGAAGAGAAAAATAGATCAGTGAAAAAATAACAAGACAGAAGTAGGCCTACAAAAATACAGCCAACTGATTTTTGGCAAAGGATAAAAGGTAATGGAGAAAACAATAGCTGTTTCAACAAATTGTACTAGAAAAACTGCACATGCATATTCTAAAGAAAGAATCTAGATACAGAACTTACACACCTCGGAGATGGTGGGGGCGGAATCTCTAGATAGATCACAGATATAAATGGAAAATGCAAAAGTCCTGGAAGATAACAGAGGAAAAAAACCTAATATCCTTATGTTTTTTGATCAATGCTTAATACCAAAGGAATGATGGATGAAAAAAAGAACTGGTAAGACAGACTTTATTAAAATTTAAAAAAATGTGCTTTATAAGAGGTGTTTTTAAGAGAATAAAAATACAAGCTACAGACTAGGAAAATATGTGCAAAAAACATATTTGATAAATAATTACTATCAAAAATATATGATGAATTCCTATAATTCAACATTGAGAAAATAACCTCATTAAAAAATGAGCCACAGATCTTAACACATATTTCATCAAAAAAGATAAAAAGATGGAAATTAAGCATATGAAAACCTGCACCATATCTGACATCATCAAGGAAACTCAAAGTAAAACAATGAAATACCACAGCACACCTAATAGGCCAAACCCATAACTTTGACAATACCAAATGTTGGCAAGGCTGGGGAACAAGAGCAACTCTCATTCATTGTTGATGAGAATGTAAAATGGTACAGTTATTATACAAGAGAGCTTGGCAGCAGTTAGTGCTTACTAGAGAAACAGATTTAATGCAAAATATACAAATACATAAGAATTTACAAATAGGTTTACAACAACCACTGACAGAGTCAGTTGTAGAAAACTGCAAAAGGGCTGTCTGTGTGCTGGAGATCTGAAGGATCCAGTTGAAGATCTGGAGCTCACTGTAGTGTCCCATGTGAATCTGTAACAGGATGCTGAAGGGTCTGTGCTGGAAGGTTGAAGAGTCTGCACTGGAAACCAGGCGACAATATCCAAGGTAAAGGTGAGGACTGGAAGAGCTTTTCCAAAGAAACAGAAGTGAGCCTTCCTTCTTTCTTTACCTTTTATTCCATCCAGGTACCACTCAGACCCACGGTGGGTCTTTTGTTTTCAGTAAATCTCTTCAGCCACACCCAGTACTATGCTGATCAATTTAGTTGGACACTTTTCTTACTCAAATTGACACAATCAGGTACCTGTTATAGGTTGACAGTTTTTTTCCACAAAATTAACCACAAAATTAATTAGGATAAAATCCAGCAATCATACTCCTTGTTATTCATTCGAAGAAAGTGAAAACTTACATTCATGTAAAAGCCTACACACAAATGTTTATGACACCTTAATTGGCAAAATTATGACATCGATAATTGGCAAAATTTAGAAGCAATCAAAATGTCCTTCAGTATGCGAATGGATAAACTGTAGTGTTCAGATAGTACAGATGAGCCACCAAGCCACAAAAAGACATGGAAGAAATACAAATATGTCTTTCAAGAGGAAAAAGCCATTCTGAAGTTGTTCCATACTGTATGATTCTCACTGTATGACATTCTCTAAAAGGCAAAACTATGGAGACAGTAAAAAGATCAGAGGTTGCCAAGGGTTTGATGGGAAAGGGATTAACAGGCAGACCACAGAGAAATTTTAGGGCTGTGAAACTATTCGGTATGTTACTGAAATAGTACAAACATGGCATCATAAATTTGTTCAAATCCACAGAAAGTATAATACTAAGAGTTAAAGCTAATGTAAATTACTGACTTTGGTATGTAAAATGTGGTAATGCAAAAATTGTATCTCACTGGTGATGGATGTTGATGCTGGGGAGGCCACATAAATTTGGGGTCAGGAGATATTCAAGAAATATTTATACCTTCCAGTCAATACTGCTGTGTACCCCAAACCACTCTAGTCTATGTCCTTTGGGTACACACCGAGCAGCGTGGGACTGTGGGATCATACAGAAGTTCTATTCTCAATTTCATGAGGACCCTCCAGACTGTTTTCAATACTGACTGTATTGATTTATATTCCTACAAAAACACACAAGAGTTCCCATTTATTTACAGCCACGTCAGCACTTTTTAATCTTTTGCCTCTTTTATAATAGCCATCCTAACTAGGATGAGTTGGTAGTGCAATGTGATTTCCATTTGCCAAAAGGAAATGAAATCAACATGTTGAAGAAATAGTTGCAGACATATGTATATTACAGTACTAGTCAAAATAGCCACAGTAGAGAATCAACCTAAATATTCTTCAAGAGATGAATGGGTAAAGAAAATATGGTACATACATACATAATGGAATGTCATACAGTCAGCAAAAAATGTGAAATAGTCTCATTGCAACAGCATGGAGGGACCTGGAATATATTATGTTAGGCAAAATAAGCAAGGGATAGAAAGACAGGTACCACATGATCTCATTCATATTGGAACCTAAAAATTCTGATCTCATAGAGGTTGAGAGTAGAACAGTGGATACAGGAAGCTAGGGAGAGTATGAAGGAAGAAAGATGGGCAAGAGGTAGCAGAATAGGTTCTGGTGTTTTAATGTAGCACAAAGTGAATATAGTCAACAATAATAGATGGTTTATTTCAAAATAACTGGAAGAGAGAATTTTGAATGTTTTTACCACAGAGAATTATAAATGTTAAATGTGATGGATATGCTAATTACTTTGACCATTAAACAAGGTAAACATAAATTTAAACATCACACTTTATACCATAAATTATTAGGTGTCAGCCTAATTTTTTTTTTTTAATTTAGCCTAAAATTTCTTTTTAAGTCTGTTTTAAGCAGAAAACAGCAAGCCATGGGAGAAAATGCACTTCTTTCTCTTAATGTGCTTTTGTCTACCTCTGAAGACTAGAACTTCTGTGACTCTCTTTTACCCAATGGGAGAGGTTTGGAATTAGGAGCAGCAGAGGAGAAAGATGGGAAGTATTTGGATCCTTGGTGATATTATGAGCCAGAAAACTATCCCTGGACTTTGGACTTCTATATTGTCATATAATAAACTCTTACTGTTTATGTAAGAAACCTCAGGTATTTCATATATTCACTGTAAATATTATCAGTGGTGGGAGAGGAAGTCCGTGAAAAGACAAAAATAGGCAATAGAGAGTAATGAATACAAATTGCAAAAATTTAGGTCTGTTCAGCATTACCTTTAGCTAAATAAAGATTTCTGATAATTAGATCCTAAGGTAACCTTTAAAATGGAACATTTTGGCTTTTTTGTGGCTGTAGTTCTAAAATGGATTCTTTTATTTATTTACCAAAAACATGTATTGGTACACTATAGACAGACATTCATCATATTTAATTTGTACCTGTACATGGTATATCTTGGTTCCCGCCTTCCACTCCTCCTTCTCTTCTTATTTACAATAGCTTAATTTATATTTTTTCATTTTTTCCTCTTTTTTCCTTCCTTTCTTTTTCCCTTCCTTCTTTCCCCCCTCCTCCCTCTCTAGTTCTCTTCTCATTTGGATATTATCTTTCTTTTCCATGATATCTATTATACCTTTTTGTCCTTATTTACACTTATGGTTTCTCATACCAGAAAACATTTGATATGTACTTGTGCATGTCTGATTTATTTCACTTAAGGGTATGTTCTCAAGGTGCATCCACTGACCTATAAATGTTTCACGTTTATCCTTTTTTAATGGCAGAGTAGTACTCCATTGTTAAAAAAAAAAAACCACACACCATATCTTCTTTAGTCATTCATCATTGCTGGGCACTTGGGTTGCTTCCAAGACTTAACTATTACAAATTGTATTGCTATAAACATGGTTTTACATATATCACCGTGGTCCAATGTTTTAAATTCTTCTGGGAAGATAAGGAGATGAAGAATAGCTGAGTCAAATGGAACTTCTAGTTGTAGTTTTTTGAGGAATCACCACACTGATCTCCACAATGGTTGGACCAGCCTACACTCCCACCAACAGCGGAGGAGGGTACCTTTTTCCCCACAGTCCTGCCAGCATTTGTTATTGGTTGATTTCTCAACAATAGCTGTTCTTTCTGGAGTGAGGTGGAATCTTAGCATTGTTTTAACTTGTATCTCTCGAATGACCAGTAATGTTGAACACTTTTTCATATATTTATTTGCCATTTGTACTTTTTCATCTGAGAATTGTCTATTCATTTCAGATGCCCATTTTTGGGTTGGGCCTTTAAATTTGGGGGGGGTCCAATTTTTTGAGTTCTTTATATATTCTAGACGTTAGACCTTTGTCTGAGGAACAGCTGCCAAAAATTTTTTCCCACTCTGTGAATTTTTGCCCCACTCTGTTGGTGATTTCCCTTACTATGCAAAAGCTTTTTAATAGGATGTGATCCCAAGTGCTGATTCTTTGTATTATTTCCCATGCAGTCTGAGTTTTGTTCATAAATTTTTTGCCTACCCCTATGTCTTGGAGAGTTCTTCCTATTCTTTCTTCTAGCAGATTTAGTGTTTCTGTTTCAATGTTTAGATCTTTAATCTAATTCGATTTTAGTTTAGTACATGGTGAGAGACATGTATCTAGTCTTAGTTTTTGGCATGTGGCAAGCCAATTTTTCCAGCACCATTTATTTAAGAGACTGTCTTTCTTCCAATGAGGGTGTTTGGCTCCTTTGTCAAAGATGATGTATTTGAGTGTGTTTGGAGTTGTTTCTGCATCTTCTAACCTCATCCATTGATCCTCAGGTCTGTCTTTTTGCTAGTATCATGGTGTTTTTATCCCAGTAGCTTTACAGTATAATTTCAAGTCAGGGATTGTGATGCCCCCTGGCTTCCCCCTGTTACCCAGAATTGTTTTTACTACTCTTAGTCTCTTCTGGTTCCAGACGAATTTTATGATTGCTTTCTCTAATTCTGTGAAGTATGCTATTGGTATTTTGATTGGAATTGCATTGAATCTATATAGTAATTTAGGAAGTATGGCCATTTTCACTATGTTGGTTCTTCCAACCCAGGAACACAGGATATCTTTCCATTTTCTGACATCCCTTTCAATTTCCTTTTTTTAGAGTACTGTAGTTTTCAAAGTAAAGATCTTTTACTTGTTTTGTTAAGATTGATTCCTAATCTAAAATGGATTCTTAAAGCCTGATAAAAAGTACTTAAAAATGAAGTAATCTACACTGCATATCTCAAATAAATGTAAACAGCATTTGTACAAAGGTTTAATTTATATATGTCAGTTGTCTATTAGACACTATGGTGAATAAATGTTATAAATAAAAAACATATCTAGCAACTTCCAGAGTCACAGTTTTCCCATTTCCACTTAAGAACATTCAATTCATTTCAGCATGTGTTGAATTTATTCAGCATTTACTGATGGCCAGATACTATTCCAGGTACTGTTGCATTTAAGAATCACACTTAAGGTAGCAAACCAAATAATTTTACAAAGCAAAGAACCTGTAAAAGTCATTATCTGACAGTCCAAAATATCACTTGCCTCTGATTTTGAAGCATTCATGCAAATGCCTCGTACAATTCCACATATCTAAGGGTTAACAATTTTGTGATTCAAATTCTGGGTCTGTATTCCATGAAGATGGATATAATCACCGCCATAAATTGATGAGTTATGCATAAAGCTACAGTGACAAACAAGGCCACAAGCCATCACAGGACCCTGAAATTACTGATGTACTACCAAACCATCAGTGAGTGAAAGAGCAGGTGGCCCTCGTCCCGTAGGCTGCAGCTCTAAATCTTCCCAGTGGACCGGGAAATAAGCACTTCACCATTTAACATGAGCAGAGGAAGTCCCTTCATCATTGGCCTGTCGAATGAACTGCTGACAGAAGAAACTTTTCCTGGTTTAGAAAACCACAAGCACTAAGCAACTGCCTAACAGTTGGAAAATTCCTATTTTTTGTTTTGTTTTGTTTCGCTTGCCTGTGTTAACTGTTGAATTAGAAAATAAAGGTCAGTTCTCTTTGAGGAGCTCTGGGCACACTCAGCATTTGAACTCCAGTCATCTTCTACTACTCCTATAAGAGAAAACCTTTGGCCAATCTGCCAATGGCACATATATTTATTTATAACTGTAGCCGTGTACCCCCACAGTGATCCACTGTATCACTCAAAATGCCAGCTGTCTGATACCTGAACAGCAATTCACTGCATAGCATTTCCAAAAGGACGTTAGGGAAAACTGACATTTATTATATAAAATCTGTGGCTTAAAATTAGAAAAGAAGAAAGAGAAAACCCAGAATCAACCTATCAATTACTAAGCTATACATTTCTCCCAGAATTAATTTATATCATCTATCTATTCTTTAAGACTAACTTAATTAACATGAATGTTTAAGGCTGTCTTGGAAGGACAAATTAGCCAAAAATATAGACTATGTTGGCAAAATCCAATCAACAGTCAATTTTATAGAATCAATACTAATGAGGAAAAGAGAAATATTGGACAGCTAGTAATCTTTGTTACAGTCACCTAACTTCGTATTTTGGAAAGATATTGAATATGATAATGTTCCTATTTTCATGCTAATGGCAAACATAAGGAAGAAAGAAAAGTAACACCAAATGTCTACGGTGAATCTACTGCCTTGCTTACAATATCTGGTTTAATCTTCAGAGCCATCTTATGTGACAGTATTATCATTTTTATTTTAGAAGTTAAAATCTGAGATTTGTAGAAGTTTGAAAAAAAGAATTTAACCAATAGGTCTGATCTAATTTTCCTAGTTTTTCAATTTCACAAAGGTGGAGCAAATAACCTGAAA